>CM046449.1:69842548-69922548 GCA_025506515.1 Flaveria trinervia | reverse complement strand
ACCAAATAACCAAACCGAAACCATACAACCAAACTTGTATATTTAGAGAAATAATCATGCACTTATAAACTTTAGTAGCCTATTAGTTACTTATTTAACTTATGTTATCTAAAATAGATTGAATATTGAGGTTTTAAAAATAATCTTAATTTTTTTTGTTGGAACTGATAGATTAAAATATTTTATTGAACTTTATGTTCTTATATTTTATGGAATGTATTGAATTTTAATGTCAACTATTTATAATAATATATAGATTATATTTAAAGATCAACAAAATTATGTGGGTAAAAATTTTTAGCTTTAATTCATTACTTTAAACAATTTTTTCTGTAGAAACTTGAAGTCTAAACAGTAAAAACGAAAAAAAATCAAAACCGAAACGAAAACCGACAACTAAAAACCGAAAAAATCAAAACGAACGATTTTGAAAATCCAGAAACCAAAATATCAATTTTTGGTTTTAGTTTTAAGCTAAAACGAAAACAAATTGACAATGCACATTCATACCCCACACCATTTTAATTAACAGACATAAATACTTGTCACTAGATCACTCCTAGTAATTGTATTTAATTTAAATGAGCTAGTTAGTATAATAAACGTAAATAGCAAGTTGGTTTTACAATAGCAAAAATAGTTAAAACGTTTTTACTTTAGATGACTTTTGTTTAAAAATTTTAAGCTCTGTGATTAAAAAATTACATGTTGCTTGCGAAAGAAATATGAAGCATTTTTATCAAAAATTATCTAAATAATTACACACACACACACACACACACACATATATATATATATATATATATATATATATATATATATTATATATATATATATATATATATTATATATATATAATATATATATATATAATATATTCTCAATAGGTCAAGAGGGTTGTTTTAGCAATTTAATATACAAATAAATAGAGTTAATTACATGAAAAGTTAGGCATGTTTTTACTTTCGGTTTTTAGGTTTGAAAAACTATAAGGGCGGTCCAAACGTATGCTAAAACGTAAGACAAATGGTCCCCGTCATGGATGACCGTTATCTTTTTCTATTAAGTGATTGTAAAATGTTCAAAATACCCCTAACTATTAAAAGAACTATCAAATTTAATACCACCCCACACCCACCCAACCCCTTTGACTTTTTCCAAACTTCTTCCATGGTAATCTACACCAACCACCACCATCATCGTGTACCACACCCACCACCACCACTCTTTTGTCTCAAACACCGATCTTTGGCCACACCACCACCGCTAATCTCCGACAACACCGCTGCCGCCTCAATCTTTCTTTGTCACCTCTGTAAATCCCTACCTCCCTTGGGTCTTTGCCTCAAACACCGGTCTTTGGCCACAGCACCACCACTAACCTCCGACAACACCGCCACCGCCTCAATCTTTCTTTTTCACCTCTGTAAATCCCCATCTCCCTCGGGTAGCTTCCATCTCTTCTTTTTTTCACCTTTGTAAATCCCCACCTCCCTTGGAGTAGACGATGGTGGTTTCAATGGTCACGATGGTTGATGGTTGTGATGGTTACAAAGTGTTGTAATGGTTGTGATGGTTATAAGGGTTTCGGTGGTTACGATGGGGTAACAGTGGAGATGGTGGTGGTAATGGTAGTGCTGGTGTGGTGACCGGTTAATATGAAGAAATAAAGGTAGTAGAGTAAGAAGTAGGAGCAGAAGTCAAAGCAGAAGCCGGAGCAGGTGTCGGAGATTCGACTACGAAGACGAGTACGATGGACACAAGCATCATCATCGGCATCATTGCCGGAGCAGAAGTCGAAGCAGAAGCCGGAGCAGGTGTTGGAGCTTCGACTACGAATACGAATATGATGGACACAAGCATCATCATCAGCATCACTGCAGTAGTAATCTTCATTGATGAAATAGCTCTGTGGATTTTGGTGGTGGTTCAAGGGTGATACATTGGTGTTATGGTAGTAGAGGTTTTGGTAATGGTTCATGTGATGGGTCCTATATGTATTTTTTGTTATGATTTTATTAATTTTAACTTAGGGAGATTTTAGTCAATTTAAAATAGTTAACATAAAATTTTAACAACCGTCTATAACAAGGACTTTTTTTACATTCGTACATACCTTTGGGCCAACCTTGTAGTTTCTCAAACCTAGGGACCAAAAGTGAAAACAAACTTAACCACAGGGACCTTTCATGTAATTAACTCAAATAAATAAGTTAAGATCAAAAGGTTTACCATATATTTAAAATAAAGATTAAATTATAGAAATTGTCCTTTAAGTATGTCTAAAATTATGGATCTTGTCCTTTAACTTTCAAAATTACACTGGCTATCCTTTTTATTAAACTTACTTTTACTTAATACCCTTTGTACTAACCTCCGTTAAAAAATGTTGTTAACCCCACTCACGCCCCTCTCACGTGAGGGGCAATTTCATCCTTTTATATATTTATACTACTGCGGGATTAAACCTTCCTCTAGCCTTTCTCTCCTGCTAACCTTCCTCTAATCTCCTCTCCTACTAACCTTCCTCTAATCTCAGTCGGAAAAAAATCAATGCCTCCTCATTATCTGATACGGCAGTATCTACAACAAGATGAGATTGACGCTTTTTATGGTAAGTTGATATTTTGATCAAGAAATGCGATTAAGAATGCAATTTTAAGTTTTTGTTTACATGTAAAATGTCTAATATCTTTTTTGTAATTCTCCAATGGCAGTGGGTTTTCCTCATCTATTTTCTATAAAATTGCATCATGGTGGTGTGTTCACACGGTTTCCAGGTAGATCATACGTTGAAGGTAGTACAAATTATGTTGATATGCTTGATATTGACAAGTTTTATATGCATGAGTTGGATAATGTTATGGGCAAATTAGGTTATGAAGCAGACGCAAAGAGGTTTTACCATTATGTAGTGCCTGATTCTGATTTAGATTTTGGTCTTAGGGCTTTATAGGGTTTTTAAAATATGTGTCTATGCATAAGCTTATTAGTGTGTATGTTGAATATGAAATAACAAATGTGCATACTTACTTCTGCTCTCCATCTAAGGTTAGAATTGAAAAACTTAGTGATGCACAGTTAATGATAAAGGAAATGACTAATGACAGTAGATGTAGATTTTTGTTAGGGTGGACTGATGATACTGTTAATAAAGCTGGTGAAAGTAGCATCCAACAAGATCAAATTGAAATCAATTTAGATGATCCAAACTTTGATCCTTTCTTTGATAGTGGTAATGTTCAAGTTGATAGCATTGATGGGAATGTAAAAGTGTATTTTGAAAATGAACTACATGAGAAAGAAGGAATGCAGGTTGAAAATGATTATAATGATCTTGATAATATGGATGTGATGAAAGAGAGCATGTTGGTGCAAACGAAAGAGAACATGTTAATAATATACATGGCAATGAATGAGAGCATGCTGGTGCAAATGAAAAAGAACAAGTTAATGATATAGATGGTGATGAAGGAGATTATGTTGATAATAAAAGTGATGAAGGTGAGCATGTTGAAATGAAAGTGATGAGGATGACAGTGATTTCAATGTAGATGATGGGAATAATATTGATGATGTAGAGGTTGATATGAGAGATTTTAGGAACAATGTTGATGATGTAGAGGTTGAAAATGATGCCAATGTAAATGATAATGCAGATGGTCATGAGATTGAAATTGATAATGAACAATTTTATAATGGGTCAGAGTCTGATGAGAATGGTAGTAGGATTAGAAAAAGAAGATTAAGGACCATAAGGAAGGAGAATGAAAACAAATCAAGGTTTTATCTAGGTCAAATGTTTGGAACTAAAAAAGAAGCAAAAAAGTTAATTAGGGAACATGCTGTTGAAACAAGAAGACAGTTAAGAATTATAAAGGATGATAGGAAGAGGGTTAGAGTTGTTTGTTGGGGTGATATTCCCAGATTTAAGTCTACAGATGGGGTCCACAAGGAGAGTCAAGTTGGGTCTAGAAGTTGTAATAAAAACAAGGACCAAAACAGAAAAATGTTGGAGGCAGAGGAAAAAAGACAAACCCTGAACAGTATTTATGCCCTTGGGTGCTTTTACTTTCCAAGGAATCTATATCAGAGACATAGGTGGTCAAAATCTTGGTAGATGAGCATAAATGCCTTCAAAGCTGGCATATTAAAGCATGCACAACAACTTTTCTTTCTAAACAACTTATGGATCAATTAGAGGAAAATCCAAAAATTCCAGTGAAAGCAATTCAAGAGCAGTTTCAAAGAAGGTATGAAGTTGGAGTTTCTCAGATGAAGGCTTTCAGGGCTAAGAACATAGCTATGGTCCAGATCCATGGTGACTACAACTCCCAGTATGGTATGCTTAGAGATTATTTGGATGAATTGATGAACACAAATCCCGGTACAATAGTGAAATTGGAGGTTGAGCCATCAACAGACCCAACAAGTGAACACAGAAGATTTAAGAGAGTGTATGTCTGTTTAGGTTCCTTAAAACAAGGATTCAAAGCAATTGGGAGAGATCTATTAGGCCTTGATGGGGCTTTCATGAAAGGTCCCTTTCCAGGCCAGGTTCTTACTGCAGTGGGTATTGACCCAAATAATGGTATTTATCCACTTTCTTATGCCATAGTAGAAGCTGAAACTTTCAACTCTTGGACATGGTTTCTACAATGCCTTGGTGATGACTTGGACTTGGAAAGGAACTCAAACTTTACATTCATAAGTGATAGGCAAAAAGTATTCATATGGACTTTAATTTTTTACATTTACAGCTAATAATTTCAAATCAGTTTTTATAACTCACATAATTTCATATGTGTTTTATGTTCAAAACAGGGCATTATACCTGCATTGGCTAAGGTATTCTCATGTGTTGAACATGGATACTGTCTTAGTCATATCAATGAGAATATGAGACAAACTTTCAAAGGAAAAGTGTACAAGGATTTTTTATGGAAAATTACTACAGCTACAACAACTGTTAGATTTGAAAAGGAAATGGATGAGTTGAAAAAGTTCAATAATGATGCACATGTGTGGTTATCTAAAATACCACCCAAACACTGGGCAAGATCACACTTCTCAGGTAATTATAGAGTACATCAGGCTTACATTAGTTAATCATTACATATGATTTTCTAAGATAGTTGTTTCATTATAGGCAGGGCAATCTCAGATGTCATGCTTAATAACATGTGTGAAGTTATGAATTCTAAGATTTTAGATGGTAGGAACAAACCCATAATCTTTATTTTGGAGTACATAAGGGAGTATTTGATGAGAAGAATAGTGAATGTCCTTAAAGTTATTGATAGAAGTGAGGGTTTATTAACACCATATGCTACTAAACTGTTTGAGTCAACCAAGAAGGATGCTATCAGGTTAGTAGGTCATTATAAAAGTATGAATGCTTTTAAAGTGAAAATTACATGGTACTAATATATTCTATCAAAACATTATTGATAGGTATACTGTGATTTGGAATGGGGAAGAACACTATCAAGTATGTGGGCCATTTGGAGATCAATGTGTTGCAAACATGAGTCAGAGAAGCTGTGCATGTAGAAGATGGGAACTCACTGGCATACCATGCAAACATGTAGTGGCAACCATCTGGAATAAAGCTGCAAATGGACAATCAGTTGGCTTACCTGAAAGCCTTTTGAATCCTATTTACAGGATGGAAAGGTGGAAAGAAGTTTACAAGTTTAAGATCTATCCAATTAATGGTAAATCAATGTGGCCAAAATCCCAAGTGCCAACAATTATCATACCACCTATTTATCATAAGCCTGTTGGGAGGCCAAGAAAGGCAAGGAAGAGATTAACAGTGGAGTTAGAGGAGGTGACACAAGGTGGGAAGTTGTCAAGGAAAGCAGCATCAGTGACCTGTGGCAAGTGTAAACAAACAGGCCATAATAGCAGGACTTGTAGAGGACAAAGCTAGTTTTGTGTAACTAGTCTTTCGGTGGTTTATGTTTTATTTAATGAATGGTATATGGTTTATGTAATGAACAAACTTTATGGTGTATTTTGATAACTGTGATGGTGTCTGCTTTATGTGTATGTTGAAAGACTTTGCTGATTGTATGGTTTTAATGCAATATGATGGTTTATGTTTGGTTAAATGCATTTGTAATTTATAGTTTTGATTGAATTGAATTCATGTAATGCATATTTATGTACATAACTATATTCTATTTCAATTGTAGTAATATTGTCAAACATAAAAGAGGAAACAATATATGATTCAAAACATTGATTACATATCCCATAAGCATAGTGAAACAATAGATTAGTCCCAAAACTTTACATTTGCTTACTACATTTGCCTAATACAAAATCAGTTGAAAGACATTAGCTTAGTACATATTCATAGCAACTAAAAACACAACAATCCCAATCCAGGTAATAAACAAAGACTTCTTCCATTTCCTTGATTCAGCTTGACTAAGTTTCAGATTTTCTTCAAGTTTATTTTTTGCCTTCAACAGACCTGGAATAATCAACACTGATCTTTCACACATTTGCGGATCAAACCATCCTATGAAACGACAATTTGACCCTGCATTAAAATAGAACTTTTATAGATAAACGGGGATGAAGAACAACAAAAAAAGTAAGCATTAAAGATGAAGGAGACTTACCTTTTCAGGACATCCATAGAACCGACGACCAGGATTTCTAAGGGTCTACGAGGTTCTTAGAATAGCTTGCCTACCACACCAACAATACACCATAATTGTGAAGAGTAAGAACCCTAATTTCAGTGGAGAATAAGATGGGGGTATCTCGGGTATTTATTTCAGTGTAGAAGAAGATGGGGCATCAGTCTGTTAAAATATAAAAGGACGAAATTGCCCCTCACGTGAGAGGGGCGTGAGTGGGGTTAACAGTATTTTTTATCGGAGGTTAGTACAAAGGGTATTAAGTGGAAGTAAGTTCAATAAAAGGATAGCCAATGTAATTTGAAAGTTAAAAAACAAAATCCATAATTTTAGACATACTTAAAGGACAATTTCTGTAATTTAATCTAAAATAAAATATAGTTCTATAATCCCTTTAAATATTGTTTTTCACTCTTGCAAATTTTGTAGTCAATTTAAACATTAACTTCTATAATTTAAAATGGGGCCATAAACATTTACGGTTTACCGGTGAGCCTCACATCACCCATTGTATAAAATAAAATAGGACCATAATACATTTACTACATATTTAATTTGCCACGTCTGCAGGTACTTATATATTTATTAAGAACTATAATTGTGAATTATTTATCACATATCCAACGATATTTATTTACATTATACATAAAATTATCTACAATGGTACGTAGAACTATCAGCAATGGGCATGATGAAGATGTCATGATGTGCCATATCCAAATGACCATCAAAAAATAGAACACAACTACACAATTAACTTGATAAGTAGCCGCGTAAGCGTGATCACACGTAAATAGAAAACATAATAGTTTTTTTCCCACCAATCATATACTTACACTCATCATCTCTTATTAAAACTAAATTTTACATTAACACAAACATCATTTCAACCATTACTTACTTTTATAATGCGTAAGGTGCTTGTTGTTTTTCTGCAATAAAACGTCAGTAGTCTGCAAGAAAAAAACTGTTTGTTTTTAACATCTGCAGTCTGCCAACCACACAAACCAATTCATTTCTCATACAAACTAAACCAAAAACACCAACCACACAAACCAATTCATTCATCATACGAACTAATCAAACTATACCAAAAACACCAACCACACAAACCAATTCATTCATCATACAAACTAATCAAACAAACTATACCAAAACACAAACCAATTCATTCCTCATACAAACTATACCAACCAACTAAACAAATTCATTCCTCATACAAACCATATACAAAGTAATCATACAAACAAACAAAAAATCTACCTACACAAATCACATATTATCATACAAACAACAAATCAATTATAAATTAAACTAAGAAAAACTAACCTGCTTGGCGGTTGAAAGGGGCCGACGGGAGTGGGGGGCCAAAGGGGGCCGAAGGGGGCCGAAGGGGGTGGGGGGCCGAAGGGGATGGGAGAGTCGAGAGGTGGCGGTGGAACACGACGGTGGCGGCAGTGGTGGTGGCGGAGGCGGCGGGGGTGGGGCTGCGAGAGTGAACCGGTTGGTAGAGTGGGGAGGTGGGTAAAGTGGAGAGGTGGGGGTGTTAGGGTTCAAATGAAAGAAGAAAGGGAGAAGAGGTTGTGAAGAGTTCAGAAGACCTTGTTCCACATCTTTTCCGTGCAGACGTCAGAAAGACGTTTTTCAATGAAACGTCTTCCAGAAAACAAACACTCTACGAAGTAAAAACTTCTTCCCGCGTCTACGTGCGCACAGATAAAAAAATAAAAAAAAATGTTTTTCCAAAAAACAAACATCCCTTAAATCTATTAAATGTGTGACGTCTGCGTACACCATTCTTTTTATCACTATCAATAATCTATTACAGATAGTGTAGCGTATGTTTGATTATATATTAGGAAAAAGAAAAGTAAAATTCAATAATGTTTCAAAAATGAAGCAACATATATTAAGATATAGGGTCAATCATATTTTAAATTCGAAAAAAAAAAACTTAAAATAACTTGAGCCCACTTGTACATTGCTTTGCGGTTTGTAATGTCCTACTCACGTAACACGTGGTCAAACATTGCTACCTTATGTTTAATATATTAATTATCTTGTTCTTTATTAAAATATACTATGTGGGTCACATTTATAGAACACCAACATGTTGTCAAGTTTGTCCGGTCCCGATAAAACATAATACAATTTATGATTCTGATTGTACATATCTCACATAGAGAGATCATTGATGAATTGTCAATCTTATCAATTTAATTAACAAATTAGTGATAGAATTCGTGGGATCAATGGGTAAAGATTAATAACTTTTAAGGGGGTGTGTAGATATGGTTTTTATGTGGGGCTTTGTATCTTGGCTTGTACTCGGTTCTAGCTTCTTCTTAGTATGCCTTTGGTTAAAGAGTAGATTTAGACGTGTCTTTAATCTTAGTGGGCCTTTAGTCTTAGCTAGGGTTGCTTTTATTATTTAGTGTGCTTTCCGTTTTAGGTGTGACACTTAGTCTTAAATGTGATTGTACTTCAACTATATTATCGTTGACGTTCTATAAGTATGATTAGTTATTTTTTCTTATATGGTTTTGTTTTCGTTATATCGTATTTTGTTGTGTGTTTTATATCTCATATCAAGTCAGGGCTCTCTCAGAAAACATCTTTATCCTATAAGTAAATGCAAGGTTTGCTCATATCTCATCTTTTACGGACATTACTTTATAAGTTGATATTTTACTAGATATGTTTATTGTTTGTTTGTTCTTTGCAATTTGATAATTAAGATAATGAAAAGTTACAAGTAGTCTACTAAAACTTATAATCAGCTCCTACAAATATAATATGGATCCAGTCCTTTTAAGTGTAGAATTAAATGGTAAATGGGAGTAAAAAATGTTGTTAGAAATGTTTAAAATAGTCAAAAGAGTAGGAAAAATATACACATAAATGTTATAACTTGTTTTCTATTCCTCTAATCTATCATTTTTGAGAAGAGTGTGTGTTAAAGTTCTTGTAAAAAAGGCTCAAAAGTAGACTTTGAGAGCTAATGGAGGAAGAGAGGAGAGAGATTCTTTTTTGGATGTTTTTAAGATTGTGAGAGGAGAAATTTGGAACACATTGTGGTACTAGTTCAGTTATCCTCACTATAGGATCAACTCGTCGGCATCTTCGTTTACCTTTATCATTTGATTGTTGAGGGCAAGGCTGACCCTGAGGCCTGAGGGGGTGAGGTGGAGGACCACTTGTAATTTTGTTATTAAAACCAGTTGTTCATATTGTTTATAGAATTCTCATAAAAAATAAGTTCTCATCTGATCCTTTATATATATATATATTATGACCTAATGGTTTCAAAACAAAAAAAACTTAAAAAGGAAATATAATTGTCACATGTTTACGTTTATATATTGAAAACTAAAAGGAAATTAAGAAGACATGTGAACTTTGATTAACTAAAAGACAAAGTCGAAATAGAAAAAAAAAAGGATGAGGGGATACGAACACGCATGCTCCGGTTAAATAGAGAAGGCTATAATCAACTCAATGACCAACATCTTTGTAAAGTAATTTTTGTGAGACAAATTAATCCGTGTCAAAATCGGAGTAAAATATAGTAATATATGGCCTATTACAAGAAATTTTACAAAGTTGTATTTAAACAATTTTTCTCACACAACATCCTTTTAGTCAGTGACATCTAAGAAGCCGACAACAATAGTTATATCTCTTTGTTACACTCACCGCACAAGCTAATAATGAAAAGATCGAATTAAAAAGTGTAAAAAGTAATCTCAATCATCTACCTTCTTAATAAATAATCGAGATCAAATTATAAGGAAAAAATTATTAAATAGGTATTTTAAGAATAGTCACTTTTGTTGACTTTTTACAAATTTCCTCTTTTTTAAAAACGTTCATAACTTTTATATACGATATTATTTTTTTATAAAAAATACATCATAAAAATGATTGTTTTTTATCTTTAAAACGAGTATAGTATTGTTATATAAAAAGATAAAAAATAATGTTTTTAAGCTCATATTCCGTCATTGTGTCTTTAGTTCAGTTCATTATCTTTTGTTGGTTATTGTGTTAATTTTGAATACTATTATGCTTTTTCTAGAATGATGAATTTTTTTAAAAAATATAATGATAGAATAACATTGTTGTGTATATTTAATATGTAAAATACAATAATAAATTAACAACTCGTTAATATAATAATTAAAAACAATGACAAAGTAGCACAATGTCTCATTATGTCTTTTGATAATTATTGTGCTATCATGAATAATATGAGTTTTGAAAAATATATTATTAAAATAACATTATTGTCTATTTCTAATGGTGAAACACAATGAATAATAACAAATTTATATAATCTATTAAAAACAATAACAAAAATAACACATTGTGTTATCTTTAACACTATAATTTTGAAAATTATATTAGTGAAAGTATATCATTGTGTCTTCTTATTATAAAACACAATGATGGATAACATGTTTATAATCTATACAACCAATGACAAAAATAACATAAAATGATTTAAAACGTAAAATACAATGATTAATACACATAACAAATAATGTAAAATATATGACACAATAAACTGGTATTTGACAAAATGAACGTATAAGACACAATGAGTTGACGTATTTGACACATTGACTAAAATGCCCTTTTTTTTAAAACAATAAAAGGACACGTGTCAAGCCTTACAGGATTGTTGAAGGGTGTGAGTTACAACACAACAACACAAGGAGGAGATTAACCAAGCTTTAATCAAACAGTAAACTGGATTAACCAACATAAGACACTAAGGACACAAGTAATGTAAAAGACAGAACACAAAAAACACAAGTATATGGTTTTCAAAAATACAGTATATTGATTTCTCTATGTTCTATTACAAGTCTTACAAAGCATGTGTGAAAGATACAAGAACATGAGATACTTATACAACATCCTACAGCCGGCTATACTTTGAAAGCCAGCTGGATACAATTGACTAGACACACACAAAATCAATTGTAAAGTCAAAAGGCAGATTGTCTTTTGACTAGAGACTATGACATGCCATAACTCACATCCTTATCTATTAAAAAAAGATAAAGTACATAAGTAGATAGTTACTGTAACATCCTGTAATTTTCCGTCTTTATTTATTTATGTTTGTGCGTGGCCTCGTTAGTAAAGGTTTAATTCATTAATAATAGTAATAATAATAATAATAATAAAGATTTTAATAACAAATAATAATAATAATAATAATAATAATAATATAACTTTAAAAGTAACAGTAACAATATAATTGTAATAATAACAAATAATAAAAATAATAATATCTATAATCATAATAATAATAATAATAATAATAATCATAGTAATACTAATAATAATAATAACAATAATAATAGTATTAATATAAAAATTCTTAAACAAAGTTCAGGGGGGTGTTCTGCCAATTCTAAACTTGAAAATCAAAGTTAGATCGTTTTAACCAACAGCCCAAACCTCAGGGGCTGAAGGTGTAACTTTCTGTTTCCTGCCCGCTTTTCCAGTGGCTTCGGCCGGAGCTCCGGCCGAGCTCCGGTGAAGCTACAAACCATCGATTTTTATTGTTTTTGACCCAATCAAACCGCCCAAACCCCTCGGTCCCAGGTTTCGAACTCGAATCCCTACCCAATTTGAGTTTCCCGCTCGTTGCAATCTTTCCAAATCAAACGAGGCTAACTATGTACAAATCCGAATCGAATCTCATCCAATTTCTTAAATTAAACCAAATCAATCACACCTAAAGCTAATACGCGGTCGAATCAATTAATCAATCAATTAATTTCGTAAATAACAGACCGAATCTCGAAAATTTGGTAAACAAGAACGCGGTTTCAAAATCAAACGGTTATGCCCGAAACCATGAAATCAAGTCTATAAATTAGAGGCCTTTGATTCATTCTGAGGTTCCTAAACCCTCCGTAACCTCAATCTCTCCATAAACCCTCTCGATCCTAAAAACCCAATTCAAGAACACCGAAGCAACTCGAACTCGAAAACCCTCTAATCCTCACCTAAACAGGTAATTAAAACCTGTTATCTGCTCGATTTGGTCCAAGGATCAAAAGCCCCATGATGATTCGACTGATTAACATCGAATCGACGGTCGATTTTGGATCAGATGAACCTAGGGTTCATCGGATTTGGGGGGGGGGGACGAGGCTGCTCTGGCTTAAATTTAAAACAAACCAAAATGAACCAAGGCTTGGGCCCTGGTTCACTAGTTCCCGCACCTCATCTTCTAAGGGAGGTCCCGGGTTCGACCCCGGCAACCCCCCTTTTTCTTTTTCCTTTCTTTTCTGCTTTATTTTCTTTATTATTAATTACTTCTTTGCTTAAATATTAATTCTGAAAATTTCAAAAATTATTTTATAAATTCAGAATTTATTTATTTATTTATTTATCTTTTTATCAAGGTTTAAAAATATGTTTAAATTTAAAATACATTATGGTATATTTTTCCCTTATTTTAAACTATTTAAAATAATGTTATGTGAAAAGATAATACTTGTGTAAAAATATTTTAGGTATTTAAAACATATGCATGTATATATATGTATAATATATACATGTAAATATTGGCAAAACAATTTGAATAATTTTTGTATTCTTACCTATATACATATATTGTAAAATATATGTATATATATTGTCAAGCAATTAGAATGATTAATTACTTATACATATATACTTATATAAACATATCAAGTAAGTATACATATATATATATATATATATATATATATATATATATATATATATATATATATATATATCTTGACTTATTACAATCAATACAACCTTCATAAATCGGTTTAACGTACGATTAATTTTCCTTATTAGCCGTTCTCTTTCGCGCAATAAATCTAATTATCATTTCCTTCCATTAACCCGATTCACATTAATAACACGAAATAAATTGATGTCAACCTCTATTCAATCCATAATTAAGAACCTTAAAACAAAATAATCATCAAACCGATTATAACGCGTTACTTTATTCTTATTTAGGTGCCTTGTGACGTTTGTGTTGGAAATCTTATTCGTGGTTATTCTTATTTCATCTTCAAGTCTTCTTATTATCATGTGAGTTCTTATGCCCCATTTTACATATATTTTACACCTTTCGGGGTGAAACATGTTGGTTATACAAACATACTCATACACGCTTTGATACTTATTACGCACGTGCAATTCTTTACATAGTCGTGGTTATTTGAATATGTTAAGTTGTATATGAGATGTGACATACGTGTGCAATCATTAACTATAACTAGCCTGGCGAAGTCTTAGATCTTTGGGCCTGACAAGCCTATTTGGTGCTAAAGCCGAGGGATTGCCGCTCCTAGGAGCCGTATGCTTGTGCACTAGGGAACCAAATACACTTAGCTAATCATGCTTACTCATATTATTCAGTCAAGGTTTTATTGTAACTATGCATGTTCTATATACTTACTATCTTGTGACCATTGACTAGAATTGCCACTTTCTTTCTCATGATATATACTTATTGTATTTTAAACCATGAGGACTCACCAACTTGTTAGTTGACTTTATTTTCACATGTTTCAGGTAATGTGCAAGTTTAATGATGACTGAAGAAACGCTTAAGCTTAGGATATGGACCTAGACTTAAATGAACATTTGGATTCTTTTTTTTTATTTTCTTGTAAGACGTGGATGATTGTGATGTTTGAAAACAATTGATTAATGGCATTTATATTTTAACATAGCGTTATGTGGCTGTGAACAATCTTAACCCTCACACTTCGACGTTTCCGCCGTCATGGTGGGGTGTGACAGTTACAGACTCAAGACCTCATGTACAGTTACCAAAATCATGGACCTTTTCACCAACCATGTTTTAGTTTATGATTGTAGAGTGTGCAGCGGAAAGGTGTCCAGCTTTATGGAACAGTACATCAGATAAAGCATATGTTAAAAGTCTTCGGAAGAAATCTTCTCTGAACTTGAAGCTTCGGAAGACTTTGTCTCTGAGGCTTCGGAAGACTTCATCTTTGGCTTCGGAAGATGTGGTCTTGGCTTTGGAAGATTTCACACTTAGAGTATTTCTGTTGCACATGTGAAACTTCCGAAGCATTCCACTTCAATGCACTTGTGCAGCATGCATGAGAGACTAAAGATGTTTAGGTTGTATCAACCTCTTCATTAATCTCTACAAACTCCCCCTAGGCTGATGCTACCAAAACACTTAGAAAACTTTAGATATTAACAGTCCTCATTAGGATGATCACCATTCCTTTCTTCATAGGATGATCAAGATCCTTCAGGCTATCAAAGTGTCTTCTCATGTCAAAGAGATCATGCAGAGGCAACTGAAACATATCTTGCCATGTATAAATGTCTTCATGCCTTGGTCTCTAATAACATGCCACCTTTCTGGATTTGTGGTGTATGTCCAGACACAGATGGGTCTTCCTGATGCTAGAGGAGCTACTAAAGTTGGAGTTGGTTGAGCATCCCTGGCTGCACATCCTCAGGTTGTTCTGATTCATCCTGAGGTTCAGAAGAGGATGCAGGCTTCTTCTTCTTCTTAGACTTTGGTTTAGAAGCCATCCTCTTCTTTCTCTTTCCAAATTTTAACTGAGAAGACTAGCCTGCAGCACCGATTGATATTTACTGTCTCTCTCAGGGGGACTTCCTCTCTCTCAGGCTCAGAAGGAGAGGGAGGTTGACCCTGCTGTGGATCAGAAGATGAGGCTTACTGAGCATTAGCAGGAGGTCCGGGTTGTGTTGTGTCTGTTTGTTCAACCTTAACCTCCACTTCAGGTGGAGCCTGACTTGGAGTGGAGTGTAAGTCAGTGAGCACCACTCTTAATCTTCTGCTTGATTACCCTGATATGCTCATCCATAGTGGATAAAGACATGGGTCCAAGTCTCCTTCCGGAGAATCCATACAGCTTCAAGAAGCTCATCATCCTCTGCCTATCAGCAAACTTTTCATGCTCTTTTGGATGATGGCTCTTGACTTTGCAGCTTCTTCCCTCATCTTCCTCTTTGTTGTCTTTCTTCCTTGACTAACTCAAGCTCAAGTTGTTTTAAATACTCAAACTCAACATAGTCATAAGGTAAGGGAAGGAGTGCATCTGCCTGATAGAGACCTGTGGCACTCAGGTAGTTAATCATCTTGATTCTGTCTTCTTCCTTATCTACCTAAGGTTCTGTTGAACCACATCCTCTTGTTCAGGGCTTTCTTGAACTAGTGAGAGGGTAGGCATACCTCTGTATAGTCTTTTTCTTTTTCTTTCTTCTTTGATCTGTACTAGGAGTTCTGCATCTTCTGCCTCCTTCTTCTCTCTTGACCTTTCTAGATCAACCAGCTCATTCAATTCATCCAAGGGGAGAGAAATGATATTATCTATGTCATAGTTCCTAGTCTGCAGATAGTTAATCCTAACTGCCCTAACTCATCATTCTGAGTATCTGGTCTGGGGGCAGCCCTGATTGCAGACTCCATGAGTCTTGGAGACTCAGTAGAGGAACTTCTCCCCTTAGCCTCCTTTTCCTCTCTCTCTCCTCTCCTCAATCTCCTTAGATGTCATTTTTCTTTTCCCTTTGTCACTCACAGACCTTTGTGACTCATGGTGGAGAGAGCTTTGGCCTTCATTGCTCATGCAGCATTTGAGCTCAGACCAGAGAGAGGTTGAGAAGCACCTTCACCAGCAGGTGTCTCAGAAGGAATATGGATCTCTGCAGCAGTGGAGATGATGAGACAGGGCTCTCAGGTTCTGTCACTGGGCCTTCAGTCAAGGTTCCCCTATAAGCTAATCTTAGAGTCTACCTCAACATCCAGTTGACCGATGACATTTCCTGATTGCCTTAGTCTCCTTCTTAGGCTGAACTCTGCAATGTTCCTGTCTTGGATTCTTCTAGCCAGTCTGTCAGCTTGTCTTGATTGGCTTGGTTTGACAAGTGGCATTGACTAGATCCAGACCTTCATAGTAGTTCAAGGTCTGAAAATTAAAAACTTCTTGTTGTCCTGAACTCTGATTATGATGAGAGCCTTCCGTTGTTGGTCATACCTCCATCCAATGCTAGTGCTGGAGCATGATCCTCACTGAATTAAAGGAGGATCACGTGAAGTCTGACATGGGTATCCCATCTCAAACAGAGATCTGTATGAGAAGTCTGTGTAGTCCACATGTGTGACTAGAGGAGGTGTGCAAAGATAGACATTGCAATGGTGTGAGTCTCAATGTCCATCATTCCAGGGTCTCTCGAACTCAGGTCTGTGGCGTAAGGACTTTCTCCCCCTTTTTGTGTAGCATCACCCATTTGCATAGGTGAGCTGGAGGATAGATCAATCATCGCATCCACAGGTTCTTTGTGTCTTGGTTGAGCTCCCTTAAGGGTCTCCCAGCTAGTTTTTCCTTAAGATATGAAATCTCAGTTGCTGATCATTGATCCTATTGTTTAAGGTAGTCACCTGAGATTCAAGGTGACTGACCTTTGAGACTAAATAGGTGCATGTTTTGGATAGTTGTTGCACCTTAGTCTCAATCCCCCTCATCTTCATCAAAAGAATCACTGGGGGTGGAGAAATTAGACTAGAGTCCTTTCTCTCATGACCAGTTCTAAGTTCTTGGCTACTGGATTTCCTCTGCTTATTGGCAGTCTCAGTTGAGATGTCAGTAGGCTGAGTTGCCATGGTTGAGGTCTTAATGATGTAATCACTTGCAGAAGTGAGAGCCTCTTCCATATGGACCCTGAACAAGTTCAGGAGTGTCCACCTCAGTTGTAGGTGACTGATGTGGGATAGATGTAGGAGACTCAGGAGTATTCATCTCTCTTTGAGTAGGGGAAAAGAAGAGAACTCATTATACTCACTGAACCTAGATCTTCATCATATAGAAGTCAAGGTTAGGAATTGGTTGGTTGAGATCTATAGGCTGGGGATGGTAACTGTCCCCTGAAGGTTGATCACTTGAGTGTTGAGACTCAGAGTGATGGCTTAAAGCAGTAGGGCTAATGAGCTCATCAGGCTGAGCATGAGGAACCTCAGCACCGATTCTAGAAAAGATGGGAGTGGTCTGCTCCTCAGGAGAAGTGGAGCTCCAGTATCCACTTCTTCCTGTATGGGTGAGTATATGGGGGCCTCCACAGACTGAATAGTCTGAGCTGGGGTTCGTTTGGATTTTCTTTGGTAGGTGATGGGATTTGAGGCTGTGTAGGGGTGGTTGAGAGTAGCAGGTGTGGGTTCAACACTAGCTTGTGCTGCTAGGTTGTCACCTTGAGCAATGAGCTCTAACATTTTTGGGACTAGGGTAGTTTCTACCCTAAAGAATCCAACAGTGGACTTCTCAATGTTTTAAAGATGCCGGGCTTCATCTGTCCCAATTAAGAATGTTACCTGTTCCCTTACTGTGAGCCCAGTTCACAGTTAAGAATGTACTGGACATATCTAGGAAACATGTAATATTCTAAGAAGTCTAAATTAGCAAGCAATTTGTATAAACAAACTAAGAGTACCTGAATTTTACCCCTTGAACCATTCCATGGACTATAAAGGAGAGATGTTCAGGAATCTGGTCCCATCCACCATGCTTGTTTGATAAGCTGTGAATGACACATGGAGCAGGAACTCCTTTGTGAGAGGCCTTCCCTTTCCTAAAAGTCTTTACAGAAAAATCTCCCTCATACCCCATCTGCGCAAAGGAATGATTTACAGCTTCCTTTGGGAAGAACACCTCACCTTCTTCATCATCCAGCTGAAGATGTCGTTGATGATGGCTGGAGTGATGAAGATTGTTCTCCCCTACACTGTGGCAGACAGTGCCTTCTCCCCGTCCATAATGACCTCTTGGCAGGTCTTCCAGAATTCAAGCAACTAATCCTCATAGAGTGGAGGATCAATGGTCAGGGAGGTGAAGTAGTTCGATAGAGACAAGAAACGACAAACCTCTGAGAAATGAGGATCTTTCTCAGAGCATAACAGAGCAACTTGATGTGTTGTCTGTGTAGTGTATGGTAAAGTTGGGATCATTTTCTATGAGCAAGGTTGGCCATTGTGAGGTAGCTTAAGAACGAAGGAAGAAGAAAGAAAGAAATTTTAGAGAGGGTTTTTAGGTTTGGGGGAAGAACAGATGATAGAAAGAGGGGGAACCGTTGGGTTTATATGTGAGAGAGATTTCAGATAAAGTTTAATGAAAGAGAATAAACTTTGAAATCCGGATATCGGTCCCACCTCTGAAAAAGTAGTTTACTTTTTGCTCAAAAAGTAGTTTTCTTGGAAGTCAAAAAAGCTTCGAAGGTTAATTATCTTCGGAAGTTTTAATGAAAAAGCTTCCGAAGCTAAAATGACTTCGGAAGAATTTCCTGAGAGTATTTGATGAATTTGCTTCGGAAGAAAAAATTAAGACTTGAATGCTTTGTATAGAGATCAACAAAGCTTCCGAGAGTTCATTTTTGCTCGGAAGAAAAAGGTCCTTGAAAAGAAGTAAGTTCTAAGATAACTTTAAGCTTCGGAAGATAAATTGAAATTCTTCCGAAGGTAAATTTCTTAGACAGTAAAATATTTTGAAGGTATAATTTTCTTCCGAAGTTAAAATGCATAACTTCAAGTATAAAATCATCAATTAATCTGAGGAAAGTCTTCATAGAAAGAGTTTTTAATCCAAGAAAAACATGAGCTTATGAAGATGATGGACTAGACAACTTAGAACACACATTTTTTAAGAAATAATAAAAATTAGTTTTAAGAAAAAATTTACTCAAGGTTGATCATCCCAATAGCTGATATTAGATATTTAAATCTTTGTTCATCAAAAGCTTTTGTAAACAAATCAGCATATTGTTCATCTGTGTGAACTTGACTAGTTTAATTAATCCCTTTTCATAATTATCTCTTATTAGATGATACCTGATATTGATGTGCTTTGTCCTTGAGTGCTGCACAGGGTTCTCTATAATTGAGATAGCACGTTGTTGTCTATGTGGATTGGAGTCTCCTTAAAATTTACCCCATAGTTAGCATTTGATTCTGAATCCAAAGCACTTGAGCATAGCAGCTAGCGGCAGCAATGTATGCAGCTTCAGCAGTTGATGTAGAGACACAAGATTGTTTCTTGCATTGTCATGAGACAACCCTTCCACCAAGAAATTGACATCCCCCAGATGTAGACTTTGCAGTCATATTGCACCACCATAATCACTATCTGTATAAGCATACAGATTAAGTGAATTCTTGGGATACCATAGACCAAGTGTTGATGCACCTTTGAGGTATCTTAGAATCCTTTGACTGATAAGATGAGACATCTTAGGGTTGGCTTGATATCTTGCACAGATGCATGTAGCAAACATGATATCAGGCCTACTAGCAGTAAGATACATAAGAGACCCAATCATAACCCTGTATAAGTGTTCATCTACACACTCCCCTTAAGATCAGGACCAAGGAGTGGTTTCTGGCTATGGGTGTCTTAGCAATCTTACAATCAGTCATATTGAACCTTTTGAGTATGTCTTGAACATACTTTGACTGACTTATGAAGATGCCATCTTCAACTTGCTTCACTTGAATTCCCAGAAAGAAATTGAGTTCCCCTATGGCACTCATTTCAAATCTGTCTTTCATCAGCTTCTCAAAGTCTTTGTAGAGCTTTGGATTAGTTGAACCAAAGATGATGTCATCCACATATACTTGAACTAGCATATGTCTTTTCCTTGTCCTTTGATGAAGAGAGTTCCATCTATAGTACCTCTCTTGTATCCATGTTTACAGAGATACTCAGACAGTGTCTCATACCACTTCCTGGGTGCCTGATGCAGCCCATAGAGAGCTTTGTCAAGCTTGCAGACATAATCAGGATGATCAGGATCTACAAAACCAGGTGGCTGTTTGACATAAACCTCTTCATCTATCACTCCATATAAAAAGGAACATTTCACATCAAGTTGAAAGACCTTGAAGTTCTTGGATGCAGCAAATGCCAGGAATATCCTAACAGCTTCTAATCTTGCCACTGGAGCAAAGACATCAATGTAGTCAATCCCTTCTTCTTGTGTGTATCCTTGAACACCAGTCTAGCTTTGTTCTTGATGATGATGCCTCTATCATCTTTCTTGTTCCTAAACACCCATTTGGTTCCTATGGTAGTCTTCCCAAAAGGAAGAGGACAAAGTTCCAAACTTTCTGCCTTTTGAATTGAAGCAGCTCTTGTTGCATGGCTTTAACCCAACTTCCATCCTTTAGAGCATCCTCAACTTTATTTGGCTCTATCTGGGATAGAAAACAAGAGTGAAGCAAACATTTGCTTCATGGTTTGTCCTCTTGTCTTTACCCGGAGACAACATCTCAATGATGTTTGTGGTAGGATGAGACTTGTGGATCCTAAGCCGAGGAATCACAACAAGTTGTTGAGAAAGATCTAAATTAGAAAAATTTAGATCTGGCATAGATGTTTCTCACCACATCAGCACACTTTTCAAGTGAAACTTGATCCAAGCAGTGTGTGACATCATTGATGTTCTCATCTATGGTGTGGTTAGTGGCATCAAGAAATCCTTGTCACTGTCACCATCACCATTGTTTCCTTCCACAGTTGAGGTGTTCTTATCTGGTTGTAGAGCCTCTGAGCTGGAATTTGAAGGCATACCAGATGTATCAGCTGAATTTGTCATTGTTGTGCTGATAGAAACCTCATTTGCAGAAGTAGTTCCAACTGGAGTGAAGATGTATGACTTGAAGGTCTTCCTAGCTCAAATCTTGGGTCAGGATCACCTGTATTTAAATTTTCTGCAGATCCTGAAACATTCTCACAAGATTTATTAAAACAGTTGGTAACCAAATCAAGATCAAATAGCCAATCTGGACCAGAACCAGCAACACATGGTGTGTGTTCATTGAAGGTCACATTGGCTGACTCCTCAACTATTCTAGTTTGAGATTGTACACTTTATAAGCCTTAGCTTGGAAGAGTATCCAATAAAGTGTCCATCATCTGATTTCTCAGCAAACTTGGCAATTTGATCTTTGGTATCAAGATGGTGCAAGGACATCCCAATGACCTGAGAAAACCAATGAAAGGTTTTCTCCTTGTGGGGAAGAGTATCCAATAAAGTGTCCATCATCTGATTACTCAGCAAACTGGCAATTTGATCTTTGGTATTCAAGATGGTGCAAGGACATCCAAATGACCTGGAAAACCAATGAAAGGTTTTCTCTTGTGCCAAAGTTCATAAGGAGTCTTCCCATGAGTCTTAACTACTAAAAATCTGTTCTGCACATAGCAGCAGTGTTAACTGCCTCTGCCCAGAAGGTGATGGGCAGTTTAGCGTCAGACAGCATGGTTCTTGCAGCTTCAATCACTGTCCTGTTTCTCTCTCAGCAACACCATTTTGCTGAGGAGTCCTGGGAGCACTAAATTGTCTTGCAATACCCTATCATCACAAAATGTATCAAGGGTTTGATTCTTGAATTCTGTTCCTTGATCACATCTTATGATTTTGACCTTGTGATCAGACTGATTCTCAATCTTAAGATGAAATTCTTCAGAATCTCAGGAGTCTCATCCTTAGTTCTAAAGAAAAAGACCCAAGTGAATCTTGTAAAATCATCTGTGATCACTAGACAGTATAAGGTCCTTCCTAAACTCATTACACTGGTGGGGCCAAAGAGATCCATATGTAACAAGTGTAGGGGTGTAGTGATGGAGTTCATTTCCTTAGGCTTATGAGATACCTTATGTTGCTTCCCTTTCAGGCATGCAACACAGTGATCATCACTTGTAAACTCTTTCTTTGGCATTCCGTTACCAGATCATGCTTAATCAATTATTCATGTTCTTAAAGTTTACATGGCACATTCTTTTATGCCATAGGAAAGATTCATCACTATTGGCTTTAGATAGAAAGCATGAACTTCTCCGGAGGGAGAGGTTTCTTGCAAATCCATCTTGTACATGTTTCCTTTCCTGGGGCTCTAAGCAGGATATGCTCATGAGGAATGACACACCAGGCTTAAGAACAATGCACTCATGCTCAGTAAAGAGCATGTTATGACTTGATCACAAAATTGAGATACACTCAGAAGATTGTATCCAAGCTCCTTAATAAAGCTTACTTTTTCATGCTGAGCTTACCATTTGTGACCTTGCCGCTTCCAGAAATGTAACCACCTTCATCTCCTCCAAAAGCAACAGGTCCTCCATCAATCCTTTCAAAATTCTGGAGTAGTGACCTATTACCAGTCATGTGCCTAGAGCAGCCACTGTCTATGATCCAAACATTTTTGTTTGTCTTCAGCTGTCCCTACACAAAGAGAATGATTAGTTACATCTGGAAACCCAAGCCTTGCTTGTCTTGGGCTCACATGCAGAAGGTAAATTAACAGTAATAGATCCTATGGTTGTACTAAGAGGATCTTGAGCTGTTGTTGATGGAGAAATCTCAGTCACTTGGTCTTTCTTAGACGTCCCACCACCTTTGGAGTCTTAGACTTGACCTTCAAAACTTTAGAACCTTTTGGAGTTTCAGAAGTTTTGATGACTGAACCTTCGGAAGATTCTGCAAACACTGCAGTAGACATTAGTGCTTCGGAAGAACTCCTTTCTTCTGAGACCAAATGTTCTTCCGAAGAGAATTTTCCACTTCCCTTCTTTTAGATTTGAGACTTCCGAAGGAAACGGTTTTCCTTCTGAAGCCTGAATCTTCTTAGAACTCTTGAAGCCTTTGTTTTGGCCATGTGACAGTACCTTTAGGATTGAAGGGACAATCCTTTGCAATGTGAGTGGTGCTGTCACACATAACACAATTCATCTTATTCTTCCAAGAGCCTTGTCTAGAGAGTAAGACTATCTTTGGTCACTTCCTTCTCCACCTTCATCTTTGCAGATGCTGAGACAGTACTCTTGGGCTGAGAACTGTGCTTGAAGTTTGATGGATCAGGCTGTGCAGCAGTGGTACACAGCAGATCAGTCTTCTTCTTGCTGCTGAGATGAGTTGAGCAAGAACCAGAACTCTTAGCAGAGTTTTGGTTGATGCCTTCAGTCCCTACCACTTTAAACCCTGCAAAAATAAAAACTTGTTTATGCTTAGAGTCAAAAGTAGCCATGATCTCTTGAGCCTTCCTTGCCTTCCTTTTGCTCTTTCTGATCAAGTTCTTTCTCATGGACTTGGTTCACAGTCTTCACTTTCTCCTCAGAAGGATAGTGGCCCTTCTTGGAATCCTCCTCTTCATTCTTAGTAGAAGGATTCTTTACTATCTCTTCTTCATCCTCCTCACTCATAGGATCTATGAGAGGAAGCTCATCTTCACAAGTTCCACACCTAGGAGATCTTACTGACAAGATTGTGTGTGGAGGAGCTATCTCATTGAATCCCAGTCCCTGTCTATTTTGATAGCACACTTGTTGTGCAGGGATGAGGATATTATGTTCTTGAAGGTCTCTTCTTCAAGAACACTCTTTTCTGCTCTGGCTTTGCTGATCACAAGCTCAGCCTGGCACTCAGTTAACTTGGTTATAAGATCTTTAATTTGAGTCCTAAAATTGTGTATTCATGTTTTAGAACTGAAATTGTTTTCTCTAAGTCTTTATTTTCAGCTTAATCATTTTCAGTCTTTCTAAAATCAGATTTTAAAATGTTTAAGGACTCAATATCAGATCTCAGTTCCAAGTTATAGGACCTGTACCTGTTAACTTTAGCAATGCATTCAGGAGTACAGAGATGTTCCAATACCTTGGCTTCATCATGATCTGCCATCAATGCTTGGTTTGGAGAAGCATCTTCCACCTGAAAGCTCCAGTCAAAGCCTCCTTCCTCAACAGCAACAGCAACTTGCTGCTTTGACTTCTCATTATGGAGAACTTTGTCAGTGTAGTTTGGTCTGGGTTGTGTTTGGCCACCATTGGTTCTAGGTGCCTTACACTCTCTGGCAAAGTGGCCCATCAAGTTACAGTTGTAACACTTGACTTTGCCTTTGTCCAGTCCAAACTTTCCACTGGTTGCATTGCTTGGGAACTTCCTTCCAGTCCTCTTGTAGAACTCTTGGCTCTGTGAGTGAGAAAAGCCATCTGCTGGACTATTTCCATGTACTCCAGATCATCTAGATGGATACAGTCCAGTCTTCAAGAGTGAAAAGAGAGTTGCCACTGCTTTCATCAGAAGACACACAAATGCTTGAGAAGAGCTTGCCTCTTGGAATGGGCTTCCTTGAGTAGTTCTCTTTGGTGTCTCTGGGAAGGTGATGAAAGGACCCTTGGGTGAGTTGTCAGGTAGCATATAAGATGATGTTTGGGTTCTATGCTATCTCTTTCAATCACATGTAGGGCTGACCCATTTGATTGTTGGAGTTGCCAGATGAACCTGCATGTTCATCTCCATCTGGTAGCCACTGAGAATCCCATATAACTCTGTCAGAGTGAGAGTTTTGAGATTTTCAGTTCTCTTGATCACCACACAGTAGTGTGTCCATTGCCTAGGAAGTGGGGACATGAACTTCCTTACAATGTCTCTATTCTCAAGAGCAACTCCTCCATCCACTAGGGTATCCACAATCTCAACATACCTGAAGTATTGCTGAGTCATGGTCTCACCTATTTTGAAGGTGAAGTTTTCAAACTGCTGCTTCAAGAGATCCTTCTTGTTCTCCTTGGCTTCAGAAGAACCCTCATACATCAGTTTCAGTGCATCCCACAGCTGCTTAGCTGTTTTGCACTTCTTGAAACCTCTGTACACAGAGTTTGGAAGGGCAGTTTGAAGAGCTGTCATGGCTTTCCCGTCTATCTCTACTCTCTTCCTATCTTCATCAGAGTAGTTAGCCACATCCTTGGGGATCATACCAGCACCAGTAGCAGAGGGTGTGCTTGGTATGAAAGGTCATTCTCAATAGACTCCCATATTCTTGAATCAAGAGACCTGATGAAACCTCCATTCTTAAACACCAGGTGTCGAACTCATCAAGAGTGATCAGTGGGGACTTGTTCATGGTTCCAGTTTCCATATCAGTTTTGGAAATGGCTGCCATTTGAAAAGTTTGGTATTTGTGTGTGTGAGGGATCTTAAGATGGTGAGATCTTATATCAAGAGCCTGAATGCTCTGATACCAAATGCAGGATCGTTGAAGGGTGTGAGTTACAACACAACAACACAAAGAGGAGATTACCAAGCTTTAATCAAACAGTAAACTGGATTAACCAAGATAAGACACTAAGAACACAAGTAATGTAAGAGACAGAACACAAAGAACACAAGTATGGTTTTCAAGAATGCAGTATATTGCTTTCTCTATGTTCTATTACAAGTGTTACAAAGCATGGTGAAAGATACAAAACATGAGATACTTATACAACATCCTACAGCCGGCTATACTTTGAAAGCCAGCTGGATACAATTGACTAGACCACACACAAAATCAATTGTAAGTCAAAAGGCATATTGCCTTTTGACTAGTGACTATGACATGCCATAGCTCACATCCTTATCTATTACAAAAAGGATAAAGTACATCAAGTAGATATTTATAGACTCAAGACCTCAATGTACAGTTACCAAAAACATGGATCTTTTCACCAAACATGTTAGTTGATGACTTGCAGAGTTGCAGCGGAAAGGTGTCCAGCTTTATGGAACAGTACATCAGATAAAGCATATGTTAAAAGTCTTCGAAAGAAATCTGTCTTCATGAACTTGAAGCTTCGGAAGACTTTGTCTCTGAGGCTTCGGAAGACTTCATCTTTGGCTTCGGAAGATGTTGGTCTTGGCTTCGGAAGATTTCACACTTAGAGTATTTCTGTTGCACATGTGAAACTTCCGAAGCATTCCACTTCAATGCACTTGTGCAGCATGCAGGAGAGACTAAAGATGTTTAGGTTGCATCAGCCTTTTCATTAATCTCTACAAGCCTACAATCATTTTTAGGTTTTTTAGATTAAACATAACTTTTAGTATAACCCTACCCAAATAAGTAATCCCAAACATGCACTATGAAAAAAAATAAAAGAAAACAAATAGTTTTGCGAGTTTTTTAAAGAATGAAAGTAGAAAAAAGGAATTTTTTTAATATCTTCCTTTATAATTTTCCTTTCAAAATAAAGAAAACTAAAAAATTAAAAAAACACATAAAATCTGGAACTATCGTATCCTTTTTTGCATAATGAAATTATAAGATGTCTTTATTTTTCTTTCTTTTTTTCTCTCATCAGTTTTCTTTCTTTTCATTTTTCTGTCATTAATTTATTTTTAATCTTTTTCTTTTTTTTTCTTGCATTTATTAAACTCGGGAAAGCAAGGTTAATAAACACAAACAAGATTGTTTGATAATAATTATGATAATATAATAATAATAACAATATTATTGTTAATTTTTGTTTTTATTATTACGATTATTGTTATTATAACGTAATGCTTTCATCATTTTCTTCTCTTCTTGAAGTTTCATTTCAAACTAACACGACCGACCTATATGTCACTTATATAAGTTGACCCCACCTCATATTTTAAAGTGCTAATTAAACAAGATCATTCACTTTCATGTAACTAGGTTAGTTTTTTATACGTGTATTACACAAGTTGAATAAATAAAATACTAAATAATTAGTAATAAAAATAAGGGACTCGTCGAAATCATCGGTTTTCTGTCCAACGCCACGGCCATAGTCTTATAGTTTTAATATGTTTACTTTATGAATTATAAAACCATAGATAAATTATAATTATAATTACGTATAAGTAGCTATTTTAAGTAAATAAATATTTTTTTTATTTTTATTAAACTTTTATTTTATAAAATACTATGGTTTTTAAATATTTTGTTTTAAGAAGAATGATTTTTTATAGAAAAAAATTCGTGTATTTTGTATTTTGTATTTTATATAACTTTAATTATAAAAAGTGTTGTTTTACATAAAAAATAAGTTTTTAGTGTATTAAATAATATATATTTTTAATTTAAAAATGGCATGAGTAATTTTATTAGTATTTAAGATTATTATTAATAATACAGAGAAATGAGTAATCTTATGTATAAATTTATTTTTATTAAAAAACTTTGGTTTGTAATTATTATGGTTGTTTGAATAAGATTGTTTTTAAAAAAATTCACCTTTCAATTTTTTAAAAATAACCGTTTTAAAATATTTTGTTTCAAAAGATTTAGTGTTTTAGAAAATTTTATATTATATAAAAAATATTTTTTTTATTATTTCTATTTTAGTAAAAAGATGTAATTTATAGTTTCCTTAATAACATCTGTTTTCAAAAAGATAGCTTGATTTTAAAAAATAAGAGAGAGAAATGTATTAATTAATAAAATTGATTTTTAATAAGAAAGAGAAATTAATTTGAAGTATTTAAATTACAATAATAACTTTTTGAAGGAAAAATTATATAAGAATGTGTATAAGAAGGACGTGTGGCAAAAAGATAGGTATGAAAAAGAAATGTGCAAAAAAAACTTTTTTTATATAGATTTATTATATTATAGATGTTACAATTTGATTCAACCTTATTTTTTCTCTAAAAACTAGATTTAGATGTTTTAAATAAATGCTCTTAATTATAAGATAAAGATAATAACATAAAACATTTTTAAAAGGAGTTTTAATATTTTCTTATTTTTATTATTTATTTTGATCTGTTAGGATAACTAATATGCATATTTTTTTACGAATTACCTTTACAAAAAGTCCATGCTTGGTAACCGGTCAGACAAGTGAACTGAGTGAACCAGCGCAAGTAGTGGAACCGGATTTTGAATTCTTTTACTCTTATTTTCCTATTATTCAATATCAATTTTTTTACTAATTTAACATTATAGGATCCATATATTATATTTAATTAAGTCTTTATTTTTTATTAAGATTGAAATTCACATTAAATGATATAGTATTGTATATTATTCTAAACTGTATATGTTTTCTAATACTTTTATTATTTAACCAAGTATTTAAAACAATTGACTAATAAGACAACCATTATGTTATTTAATTATCTATATCTATACTATATATACAACAGTTGAGATGAACAGATTTGTAGTTTTGTTTAAATTTAAAAACACCTACATAATTTAAGTATATAATACAAGTGTTCTATGCAATATTTTCTATTTTGCTCCCATTTAATAAATTTCTTATAATTAATATATTATTTAATACAAATTTATTTAATTTATTTAATTCATTAATGATTATCTTATTATAATATTTTAGATTAATGTTTAAATTATATATTTTTAAATAAAGAGTTATCTTATTTAAATACACAACTATATAACTACTAAATTTTAACTTAAATAATAATATAATAATAATAATAATAATAATAGTAATAATAATAGTAATAATAATAGTAATAATAATAGTAATAATAGTAATAATAATAATAATAGTAGTAGTAGTAATATAATAATAATAATAATAATAATAATAATAATAATAATAATATAATAATAATAATAATAATTAAAATAATAAAACTACACAAATATAATCAATGTTAAGGGTAGGTTTGAAAAAAGCCTTTATGACACCCTCCACATCATGTACACAAACCAAGTGTATATAACAATTATAACCGATGATAAATAGTGAAGTTTTAGTTTTTTTTAATAGTTCCATAATAGGTTTGTTCCTCCAAAGTAATCAAAAACGTATTCAAAAACCTATTGTCTTTTTTATATATTTACACTAGCTTTAGTAAACTCGTATATTACACGGGTTGAATAAATAAAATATTATATAGTAAATTTATTAATTATAAAATGATATTTTAAGATATGATATACCTTAAATTACGTATGAGAAATGACTATAAATAATAAAACAATGATATCAGTTTTTCAAGATTTTGTTTTTAAAACTTTTTTTATATAAACATTTTGTTCTAAAACAAACCGTATAAAAATGTATTTTAAAAAAAAAATTATTACAACACCCAAATTGGTTTTTTTTAATTTGACTTTTTAAAAGTATCAATTTATTTAGAAATAACCTTAATAAATAGATTTATTTTTTAATTTATTAAATATTAAAATAATGTTATTAGTAATTAAGGTAATTATTTAATAGGAGAGTTAGGCGGAAAAATTTTGATGAGAATGAGTGTGGTGATGATACATAGCACTGAAGTTACTTTTTTATTAGAGTAGTAAGATAAGATAAGATTTAACCTATAATGATATTTTCACACTAACCACAACATTTTTTTTAACTTGATTACATGCTCATTTGTGTTTTGTTAAAGTTTTACACTTACGATTTCAAGTTATTTTAATTTTACATTTAATATTCAAAACTTTAATAAACTATTCGTCTATTTTTTAACCATTTTATAATATAATCCATAAACTTTAATAAAGTTATCATTTACACATTCTTTATTAAAATTTAACAGTTTTTAATAGCGTTTTATGTGTTAATTTTTACGGCTGGTTAATACTAACATACAAATAATAAGAATCAATACTTTAAAATTTACAAACACCATGCATAACACGGGTCACGTCCACTTATTTTTTTTAAACATTGCTTTTGAAGAACTAATTTAAACTTGAAGCTTTTGTTTCTTGAAGAGGAAAAGAGTGAAAAAGAGATCGTTTGGGGCGTAAGAATGACGTGTTCAAACTTCAAACATCACTTTTGTCTTCCACCCCTTTAACTTTCATAATATTGCAAGTATAAACCTTCTCAATGATCAAATTACATGTTTGGTTCCTTACTTATATTTGTACAACAACATTACACCTTGATCAAAAAAGTATTACAAGATCCGACTCTTACCTAACTTTTCTAATATTCCTGAATTATATAATCTTCTCACTTACACAAAAAAAAATAGTTAGTTATATTTATACTATTATTAGGTAGGGTCATGGTAAAAGAAATATTTAGTTAAAAAAGGTTAAGGATGATTTTAGGCTTGACATGTTTATTTTATATTATTTTTAAAAGCGATGATATTTTGTTATATGTTTTATGTTTTAGATCATTTCATATTATTTTTCTTATTGTCTTTTATATGATATATAAATTTATTGTTATTTAATATAAAAATCATGATAACTATATATTAATGTTCAACCCAAAGTTTATGAGCTAGGTATTCGGTTATGTATAAGATTAGTTTTAGAATTTAAGGGGTTTTGAAACAATGCGAGATTAGGCACTTAAGTAATCGACCAGTTTACCTAAACATATTAATATGTTATATTAGCTTAGAAATATAATCTATTTATTATAATAAAAAAAGGTATTGGATGGACACTTAGTATAATAATAGACTTTCTAAATCTGATTTTCTGAATTATCTCTTCAATTAGATGATTATATTAATTACTAATGATATTATATAGTATTTGAGATCAAAAATAGTTTTTAATAAATAAAAAATAGATCTTTTTATCAATGTAATTTCTAATGAAATAATTTTATAAAATAAGAAATATTTCTAAAGCAATTAATTTTTTTAAATGAGAAATATTTAAATATCGGTGTGTTAAATAAATAACTTTCTTTATAAACCCAAACTATTAAAATTCGAAGTTATAATAAGGAAAAATTCAAAAAATGAAAAATGAAAATTTTATAAAATGTCTTTTAACAAAATGTTTTAAAAATTAATTGAATTTTTTTTGAAAAAATAGTATCACTGTTTTATTATATATAGTAATTACTCATACGTAATTTCAATTATATATTATTTAAAAATATCGTTTTCATAATTCAAAACATTTTCTTAATAACTATTTAATATTTTATATATTCAACTCTTGTAATACACAAAATAGTAACCTAGTAATTAATATGAAAAAGTTGTTTTAATATTATCAGAATTATAGAACTCTTAAACGCTGTTGAATTTTGATATTTCATGTATGTTTTTTAATTGCGTTTAACAATGGGCATATGGGTAGTTTTTAAACGCAAAAGATAAATGTGGGTGTAGATCGGTGTTCACCAACACCCTACACCATTTAACGTGATTTGATGTTTCAGTGTTTGGATTCGTAAACGTTTTGGCTTAAAACATTTAGGAAGGTTTATTTATTTAATGGGACTTTCGAGTTTTGTGAGAAAAAATATATTGAACAAAAATATATGCCAATGTTTATGTTTATCTCACCATCTTTACAATAGGTGAAAGACTGCTTTTTAAGTTTGTGTTGAGTAGTGAGTACTAAAGCTATATTCAACTATGACATTTTAATATGGAAAAACCAAAAGTTTAAGTAAATATGAATTAATACAAACAATTATGTGTCATTGAGCTATTGTTAAACTATTGTTACTTAATTTATGTTTATTTAAATCCAGTTACAATAGATGGAAAAGCTATCCGGTAGGGTAATGCTAATAATATTATAAACATTGTATCGCACTTCTTAATAAAATATGATAAAATAACTCTAGGATAAACTAAAGGATATTAGTAAGGTAACCTTCAAAAAGATGGTAAGCATCGTATTCGAATAGAGAAGTTTTTAATCTAAGTTGAATATATTTTTTGTTGATAACAAATGATTGACATTTATTTTTTTTGGTTGTATGCATAGTTTTATGATTAACCAGATTAGAGTTAGAAGTTGTGGATTTTTTAGATTTAATTCTTGATGCGTCATCATTTATACATATTAAATTATTGCGCACACCACCTCCTAGTTTTGAGGGACTTCTAGAAAATTCACTTGATTTGATATAATGATATGGAATTAGTATAACTATGAAAATTGCAAAAGTATTGCTTTTCATATAGATAAAAAGGGAAAATGTGCATAATCTATTAGAAGAAGCTAATGCATGTTGTGTCGACAAAGACTTGCCCAAAATTAGAAACCATCACACTTGTACTAGCCATGGGGCAAATTGGCATAACTATGCGTTAGATGGCATGGGCCATGCGAGACACGATCTTATCAAAAGCTAACGTAGAGTGTGCAAACACCGATCGATGGCTTTTTTCTGATACTACACATGACCGTGCCACCATATTTCTTGTCTATAAATTCATATTTTGGCAATTTGAAGGGGGAGCCATTTTGGAGAACAAAACTCAAGTCTTCTATAATTACTTGAAGGCTAGGAATCATTAAACTTCAAAGGGAGAGAAGATGAAGCACTCCAAGAGGATTCTATCATCACATAACCCACCATAATTTGTATTGATTTGTGAAATTATTCGTTCATTCATGTATTATTTGATTATTTAAGTTGTATGGGTCTTTTCACTATTTCTATGAGCTAGATTTTGTAGTTTACTTAGATTAGAAGAATCTTAACTAACTATTATGGTTATGTTGATCACTTAAATATGTTTTAAATGCTGTGCTTAGTGGATTTGACTTATTGTTTAACCTCATTGATATTTTGACCATATTATATTGGTAAACTATATGTGTTCGGATATTTTTTTCATGAATATGTATATGTAAGCATGTAAACACATGACATTTAATTAGGAATGGTGGATAGGTATTTGGATATTTAGGATTATAAACCAAGTGTGTGTCCTTATGTATATGATTGGAAAGACCGTTATGTTTGTCTCAAATCAATCATATCATTGTATATGTGTAAGTGTGTAACTATAATTACTAGCGTAAATTTATTGCTCATATACTCATGACATCATATTTGCTAATTGAAATATTTAAGGTGGTTAGTATGTGTTTATCATGTTGATTTTTCAAGGAGTTATGTGATTATATAAGATTGATAGAAATATAATCTATCTTTAGGTTCAATCTAATTGTATCAATGGTTTTCATAGAATGATTTTTGCTATCATGTTTAACGCCATTTTAGCTTTTCGAAACATCATATGATTAGTCTTGGCAAGAGTCTAGTCTAGTTTCGTGTTATGCATGTATGAAATATTCTCATAAAGAAATCATCTATATTGTCATAGTTGGGTTAAAAGGATTCAAAGTCTAAATGAACTTTTTTTTATTTACTACCTTTTATGTTTTACTACAATTGCATTGAAAATAAAACTTCTTAAATGGTAAAAAAAAAGTATATGTTATAGAACCTATAATATAAGTAGATACAAAGAGAAAACACATGAATCGAATCAGACTATAAAAAACTATTGCACTTTTTAAGTAAACATGTAAGGAAAATAATACCAATAAAATGAGCACAATGCTCTATTGAGAATATAAGAGGGAAGCTATTGCTTCTTAGTTCAAAAAATTATATACAATTAGACCAAAGTCTTATCATATGTAAATGAAGATTCAATAGAAGTTAAGTCTAGAGAAGAATTATTAGTATTACCTTCATGCATAAACTTTCATATCAAGGTTGGCATAGTTAATGATATTAGTCCATGTGTTTATTACCGGTCTTTACTATCAACTATCGATTGGTGGAAATTGAAACCATTAAAACACCAAATCGCCTTACTTACCAATTAGATAATGATAATATATTAGTATTAGGAGCTATTGTGTACTTTGATCGATTGTTCTTATTCAAATTATAGTACATTCACGATAGGTGCACTTGTCTTTTGTGCGAGTTGTGTTGACGTAAAAATCATTATATAAATTATAGCTTTGAATTATGTAAAAATCACCACTAAAATACATAAGACTTTGAACATATCATGTTTTTGGTATCATTATTGGTGACACTTGCACACAACAAGCTTTGGATTCTTCTTTCATCTTTGAATTCTTGCAACATTTCTTTTACAAGGGATTTCAGACAAGGGTTTTGTCTTTATTTTATGTATTTGTTTAGGAGATAATGAAACTATATTTCTTTTCTTGTCTCAACTCGGTTCTTTTCTAATTCAACATACTCATCGAGAGCAGAAAGAGGAACTTGTTTGTGAATGTTGTGGACGGGGCTCGTCGAATCAAAGTAACCGTGGAAGGGATCGCGGTGATGGAAGGTCAAGGAGGACAGTTTTCAAGAGAAAGTAAGAATTGGGATCAGAGTAAAGTAAGATGTTTAATTGCCACTACTGTATTAATAGATGACGCACAAAAGATGACATGCGAGAAAAGATAACACGCATTTACGTGTATCATAAAATTTATGTCGTATTTTTAAATATTATTAAAATTTCAAGCCTTATAATATATCGACCCCCTTTCTCTTATTTTCAACCGCCTCCTCCAGTTTCTCAGCATCCCAATCGACCGCCAATCCCCCAATTTCTCAGCACCCCTCAGCCGTAGTCGACCCATCAGCACCCCTCCGCCGCAGTCAACCACCGCTAGCCGACCCATCAATCAGTGCAGGCCCATTGCACGGCCAGTTGACCACCGCAGTTAATCCGCCAGTCGACCACTGTTAGTCGTAAGCCCTTTCTGTCTTTCTCCGCCTACAAACCCAATGCAAATGCTACATTGTTGTTTTATTTGTTTTGGTTGCTAAATTGTGGTTGATTGTTGATGTGTTCCAAATTAGGCTTATAAGTAGAACTTCTTGGATTTGATATATTTTTTAGTTTAGTAATTTTTGGATTTTTTTGTGTTTGTTTTTTTAGGTTTTTTGAAGGTTTATTAATCTTGTTTAGGTGGTGTAGAAACTAATGACATCTTGTTTAGGTTGTGTAAAACTTTGTGTGTCTTGTTTAGGTTGTGTAGAAACTTATGAGTAATGACATATTAATGTAGTGTGGATACTTTAACCCCTCACATGGAGGTGCACAAATCAAGTTGAACGTTATATGTCTTATTTAGGTTGTGTAGAAAACTAAATGACATCTTGAGTTGATGGTTGTTTGTTTTGTTGGATTAGTTATTTTGTTTTAAGGGATAAGTAGACCATTATTTGGTTTATTTTATGAATTGTGATGCATATTTTAAGACCTAACTCTCGTCATTAAACTTTATTCTAGTTTCTATGATGGTGACAAACTAGAAACAAATGTCATGGATAAATGATGGATTTCGACTGATAGATTATCAAATGCATATGAAAAGGTGTGGAGGACTTCTTAGAATTTGCGCAAAGTAATCATCTAAATTCAAATGTTATTCCATGTCCTTTTGTTAATTGTATCACTTTGTGTCACCACTCAATTGCCAATGTGCGTCATCATCTGTTTGCCTACAGTTTCAACGAAAATTATAAGGTCTGGTCTTTTCATGGAGAAAAAATTCCGAAGGTTGATTCTAGTTTCCCTAATACATCTAAAGCTTCTGAATTTGATTATACAAAGGAAATGCTACATGATGCCTTCACACATGTAGATAAAGATCTTAATTCGTTGAAATCGCTTCTTGAAGAATGTGATAAGGCAATTATGTCAGTTCAAAGTATAATGCACTTAGTGGATTATTGAAATTTCAACATTTGAAAAGCCAATTTTGTTGGTCTGGTTCAAGTTTTCATGCTTTGTTGGGCGTGTTAAAAGATATCTTACTTAAACAATACAATCTCTAGCTCGATATACGAAGCCAAGAAGTTGCTAAAAGGAGTTGGTCTAGAATAAAACAATTCATGCATGTGAAATGATTGTGTTCTATTTTGAAAAGAACATAAGGATGCTTCGCCATGTCCAACTTGTGGCACATCTCATTTGAAGAAGAATACCAAGAACGTGCCTTCAAAAGTTTTATGGTATTTTCCTCCTATTTCTAGATTTAGAAGAATGTTTTCATCACCAGATTTTGCACATGATTTAGCTAGGCATGCACATGGTCATGTCAACAATGGTAAGCTAACTCATCCTCGTGATTCACCCTCATGGAAGCTTGTTGACAACACATGGAAAGATTTTGGAAAATAACATCAGAATCTTAGATTAGCTTTCTCCGCTGATGGTATCAATACCCACAAGTCATTAAGTTCCAAGTATAGTTGTTGTCCAGTTATCCATATATCATATAATCTACCCTATTATTTATGCATGTCAAGAAAATTCATGATGTTGACTCTATTGATATTAGGGACAAAACAACCTGGTAACAATAATGATGTATACTTGGCACCATTGATAGAATATATGAAAGTCTTGTGGAAACCTGGCATTAGAATATTTGATGCTTAAAAGAAAAAAATACTTCAATCAGAGAGTAGTATTACTTTGGACTATAAATAACTTCCCCGCGTGATAATCTTTCAGGGTGTGTTACCAAATGTTATAAAGTCTGTCCAATATGTTCACAGGATACTTGTTCATAATGGTTGCCAAAGTCCAACAAAGTATGTTTCCTTAGGCATAGAATATTCTTCTCAACTGAACACCCTTTTCGTAAAAGAAAGAAACATTTCAATAATCAACAAAAGAATTGTGTTATATGAAAACTATTATTAGCTGAAGAAATTTATAATTATCTGGCGGGGTTTGGGAATACATGGGGTAAGAAGAATAAGTCAAGAAGAAAAAAGAAACTATCAATGAATGAGAGAATTCGTGGCACAAGAAGCCAATTTTTGTAACTTGAATATTGGAAAAATGCTTGTTTGTCATTAGCTAGAAGTTATGCACATAGAAAAGACTATGTGTGAGAGAGTTTATGGAACATTATGGAATCTGCCTCACAAGACAAAGGATGGTTGAAAGTAAGAGAAGATCTTAAGGAGTTGGGCATTAATTCTGAATTATAAGCTCAACCAAAAAAGAATCGACTATGGCTCCCGCCTGCATGCTACACATTGAACACCTCAGAGAGAAAGTTATTTTATGATACCTTATCTAACATAAAAATGCATGATGGGTATTGCTCCAATTTCAAGAATCTTGTGTCTGATGATGTTTCAAAGATGAATGGTTTGAGGTCAAATGATTGTCATGTACGGATGCAATAACTCCTTCCTTTTGCTATCAAGGGGGTGTGAGACGTGAAAGTGAGGAAAACAATTCTAAGTTTGTGTCATTTTTCAACGAGTTGTGCAGTAAAGTTGTTGATGTTAGTAAGTTAGGAAAATTGAAAAATGTCATCATATTAAGTTTGTGTTTGTTAGAAAAGTATTTTTCTCTTTCATTTTTTGGTGTCATGATTCACTTGATGGTGCATTTAGTTAGAGAGGTGAGGTTATGCGACCCGGTTCATTTTAGGTGGATGTATCCATTTGAGAGATACATGAAAACACTCAAAGGTATGTACGAAATCACCACAGACCCGAGGGTTGCATTGCAGAATGTTATGTGGTAGAGGAAGCCTAAGATTTTTGCTCGAACTACTCAAAGAGCCTAAAATCAATCACCAAACGTCATGAACGTGTTGACGAAAGAATTCGCACCGGCAAGCCTTTATCATGGGCTACAATCATTGTTGTGGATGCTAAGTTAATTGATCAAGCTTATCTTTATGTATTATGAAATACTACTATTGTGAAGCTGTATATAGAGTAAGATTTACATAAGTTGTGTTTTTAACTTATCTAATTACATAAAACCTTCTAACTACTGCTATAACTCAGGCAACATATGTTGAAATTGAAGGATCAAAATCCTCGTGCCTCTCGAAATATTACATGGCTAGAGAACCAACACAACCGGTCATTTATTACATGGCTTAAGATCGAGGTTGAAAAACGTTTGGCTAATAGGGAAGATATTTGTGACAGTTTTTGTTGGTTGGCCAAAAGGCCTGGTTATGTTTTACTAAATATAGAAGCTTTGTTATAAATGAGTATCAATTCCATACAGCATCTCTAGATGAATCTAGAACAACTCAATATAGTGGAGTATCTTTAGTAGCAAATACTATGCAAATTGCTAGTGCAAAAGACTCAAATCTCGTGTATGGATGATATATTACAATATATATGCATTAGTCCTACATAATCATTTATAAATGCCAATTTTAGGATAAGCTACATGATTCAACAAGTTTAGGAGAGGTTACAGGAACAAATGACCTGCTTACACAAGCCCTGGGTACTAAGGGTACTAAGGAACAACGTGGGCGTGTACGTGGGATGGGTAAATTTGTAAACCCACAACACTATTTTCACATGTCGAGGACCATTAAGGAGATTTTGGATATTGAGAATAAGAAGGTAGATCAACACGTTAACAAACTTGAAGAGGATATAGAAAGACTAAAAAGATACAAGTGTTTCTAAAGGGTCAAGCTGGCAACTTGGTGGCCATATGGAGATATTAAACACGAACCAAATGAAGAATAACTTGTAAGTGTTCGGTAGAAGTGTCTCTTTATTAAATAATTTCTTTATTTTTATAGAAAGAATTCATTGCAAGTCTTGCCTGTAACTAACATCCATTATTTGTAGATTAATGCATGTTATCTTTCTATTGATGTTACATCTAATATAGTCACCAAATGAACCGTAACGAACTATAATGTATTGGGTACGTATTATGTTAAGGAGATTATGCTATATGATAGTTTAAGTATTTTCTTTTTTTTACATTTTGTGCATACATATAATAGATGGGAACATTGAAGTTTTATTGGAAATATGTTTACAATAAGACTCTTTACTGCCAATTCGACCAAAAGGTGATCAGTTCATTGAGAGGATAAACGATGCAGTTGGGTTTCTACTAACTTGGCCAAGCATCTAGTCTTTTGATGCATTGACTTGGTAATAAAATTTAAATAATATATTTATTATAGATGCTTTGTTTCAATCTAAAGGTCATATATATATATATATATATATATATTATATAATATATATAATATATATTTATTTATTTATTTATTTATTATTTATTTATTTGTAGGAAAAACTGGGAAAAAGACCAAAGATAAACATTATTGAAAAGCCATTAAATCAATTTGAAAGGAAAAAGAGAATAAACAGGTAAGAGGATCTACAGATGAGGAAAATGAGATGCAAAGAGTAATGGGGATAAAATGGAAAACATAAAAAAGGAGAAAGGAAAAGAACTGAAAAGAAAGATGTGAAGCAAAGAATGATTACTAGAACATAAAAGAAAGAAAGGATAAGGATTAAAGATAATGTTGTTTTGAAAATGACTCAATGATAGTTGATTGACAAATGACGAAGGTTGATTTTTATGAATGTATGTGAGGACAAACTATTTAGGTGTGAAAGTTTCACTTACTTAACTTGGGATGATTTTGAAACAGTTTTTACATTAGATGAGCTTAGCAGGTTGTCACTACTACTTATATAATGTAAGTTTTTAAATTTAGTTTTAATATTTGTAAAACACAAGTTATTTTAATTCTTTGTTATTATACAGGTACTTGTTTGAGCAATTCAAGAATGGGAGAAAAAATATCGTGGAATTTGTTTTATGAGCCGCTCTGCGATCTCGCCAGTTGAACCTAAAGCGAAATCCAAAAACATTGATGATTCAAGTAGAAGCATTGCAAATAGTTTGTTTACAAGATGGCACAATGACATCATTATATTTCCTTAAAATTGTGGGTTTGACTTAATTAATTATCAAATTTCACCACCGTAGTAAATAAGTTGTTTGACTTAATTTGGTTATTGGTTTTTGTAAAAAACATTGGGTGTTGATTGTGCTAGACATGAATACATTCACTTGCTATTATCTTGATTCTCTAAGGGTTAGCACTATCAATTTGTTGTTGAAACAAACTATTGATGCGTAAGTAATACAAATTATTAATGTCACACCCAGACCAATGGCAAAATCATCAAGACGGACGAATGTGAAACGATTGTTCATAGCTCATGGAATTAAATAAGTTGAAATAATATTAAATGTTATTTTTCATTGAATAATACTAGACAATTAGGCCATTATAATACAACAAAGAATTAAACCACAACAATAAGATATTTAATTAAACTAAGTCCAAGTCCTATATGTGCAAGAAGAAGTCCTCAATAGCAATCTTGAAACATGTTAAAAATAAAGGGTCAACTTCGAAAGTTGGTGAGTTTCCATGGGTTAAGCATACATACATACATACATACATACATACATACATACATATACATATATATGTATATATATATATATGTGTGTGTATATATATAAGCTTACAAGTAGCAATTCATGTCAATGGTTACGAATAAAACAATTTATAGATAACATATAGCTACAATCAAAACTTGACCAAGATATCAATTATAATTTAAACGATTAGCTAAGTCTACTTGGTTCCCATGATGAACAAGCATACATCATTAGGAGCCGATAATAACCTAGGCTTGTCAGACCCATAGATCAATGACATTACCAGGCTAGCAATAGTTAATGATTGTCAACATATAATGTTTATCATATAATACTCATAATATTACAAATAACCATGATAAAAAATAAAGATAAATTGCATGTGTATTTACAAGTATCAAGATGTTTACAAGTGTAAGTTTATATGTTAACATGTTTCACCCTAAAAAGGTGTGAAATAAAGTAAAAGAGGGGCATGAAAACTCACATGGAAAACTCACATGGAATAATATGCACTTAGATGATAATAAGAAAATAAGATTTGCTCCAACGTTTTCTCATGATTCAACCTAAGATTTGGTGTCTTAGGATTAAAATAAAGATATGATTAATGACTAAATATGAATTAGGGTTTCAATTGGAATTTAGGGGTTTTAATAACTAAATCAAATAAATGAAATAATGCAATCGATTATGTTTTGGTTCAATAAAGAAAATAAATCAATTAAGATTGAGAATGATAATAAATGATTCAATTTCATTTATAACAATTGATTTAATAAGATTAAGTATAATGTGTGAAAAAAAATAACTAATTATTTAAAATTTGATAAGGATAATTAATTGAATTCTTATTTAAATGAGTTGTAAAATAATTTTAAAATCATTTATAAAGTTTTTAAACTTTAATGATTTTTATAAAGTCTTATAATATCAAAACCTTAAAATAAGAATAAAGAATAATAGAAATTATATTGTTTTATAAGTTTCATGAATTTAAATAAAAGTTTAAGGAATAAATTTATTATCTATTTATGATATACATGGTTAAATGAATAGATGAATAATTAATTATTTAAATAACTATTTGAATAATAATTATTTAACATGTAAATTTATAATGTTTTGAAATTGAATCATAATAGATTTATTGCATTTAAATTACATTAAAGATTTAATAATATTTTTATAACCTTTGTTATTAATTTAATAATAATTAAATAATGATTAGATCTAAGTAATTAAATAATTAACTATTTAGATGATTTAATAAATATTATTTTAAAACGATTTGAAACAACTTAGGTTTGTCTTAAGGTGATTTTTATAAAGTATAAAACTTATAAATAAGTTTTGTTATAACATTTAAACCCTTAAGAAATGAGATTATAACTTTTAAAAGTTTTCAAAGATTAATAAATAACTAATAAAATAATTAACAAAGCAATTTTTATGTTAATATTATGATATAATAATAGATTTTCTTAAAGCTGATAAATAAAAAAAAATCTGGGTCACCCGCATATATGCCATGTTCTTTACCATTGGCCAAGGCCCTGAAGATGTCAATCTTTGATTTGAAAACTATAAAAAATGTTAATTAAATTCCCAAATTGTCAAGAACCCTAACTTCGATTTTGATCAAATTGAGCACCTAAATGATGCAGATTACCGAATTAAACATGGGGCTTTGTTTCCCCATGTAAAATCGAGTATGATTATGTGATTAACTTACTTGATTAAGTTTGAATTGGTGATGAACTATATGAAAGATAGCCGCGACTGAATGATAGTCTGAATTTGTATTATCATTGATGATATGATTCATTAATGAGTGCTAAAGCTTCCAGGGGTGATGAGGGACGAAAGCTTTTATCAATTGTATTCGAAGATGCTCTGTAGATGAACATCAACTAAGTTGCAGGTGTGGACGAAATTGATGATCGATTTCGATATGTCCAAGTGTTTGAGTTGCAATTGATGATTCAGAATGGTTGAAAGGACAGATTAGTGCATTAGCCCTCTGTTATATATCATTGATTTAATCGGTTTCACTATGAACGAGTTAAAATTTTGAATTCATAATTCGGTTTTGAGTACACGGCCTTAATTATCAAATAAATTCAATTGAACTCGATACATGTTCGAAACTGAAGCAAGAAAGTTAAAGGGTGGTTTAATTGCTTTTTAAACGAGCGTTTTGGGTGGTTTGGTGGTCGCCGGAGTTTGGCCGGAGATAGTGGCCGACGGCAGGGAGAGGTCAACGGGGGTGGGGTTGGGTTTTAAATCGTATTTATAGGTTTGGTCCCTGTTGTTTTATTGGTTAACATTTTATATGAAAAGTTTATAACTTAAGATTTATAAATGACACTTTTCACCCTATACTTAATTTAAATAATAAGTTCATTTAAAATATTTATCAAACATAATAAATTTTAATAAAATTTTCCTCATTTAGTTATTTATTACAAAATGATAAATAAAGCTTTATAATTTATGAAAAAGAATTATTTATAAATTAGTATACTTTGTTTAAATGATAAAATGAATAAAATAATTATCAATATTGATTAAGTTGCATATTTAACGCATTTAATTTATTAAAATAAATAATAAAATTTTAAAATTGAATTTTCGTTCGTATGAAAGTTCAAAGTAAGTTCGGGTTTGGTTTCATAATTTTAAAAATAGGCGGTTGTTATAATTAAAACTTTATGTTATATTCTTTTATATTTCTTAATTAATCAACTTTGTTGTAGGGTAATGAACTTATATGCTGCACAAAGTGGATCCAACAAAAGGCCAACTAATACTCAAATGGGTCAATTCTATAATGAGCACTTAATTCTTATTCAAAAATTGCACCTTTGGTTAACTTTATTAATAAACTATTCATTAAAATATGATATTGTAATGTCTGTGTCAGTCACAAAGTACTGAATGTGAATACTATGTGCTAAAGTTCATGAAAGAAGTAGTTGATGAAGGCCTTGAAATATTTGTCAATAACAATGTAAGTAACCCATTGCACATATATATTTCACCAATTATTGCTTTTTAATAGAGGTTGTTAGTTCATTTAGATGGTCCAAATTGACCTTGGTTTAAAAAATCGCATAAGGTGTACGCCTTGAGGCGAGGTATGTTGAATTTTGTTTAATTTGATTGATGTGGTGATTAAGTAGTTGAATTTTGTATAATATATATGTGGGATTTGGGATTTTGAATGATTTTTGTTAAAATAGAGGTTGTTAGTTCATTTGGATGGTCCAAATTTACAAGTTTAATTGGGTGATATTGGTTTTTTTCTTAGGTTGGAGGAGATAGAGCTGGATACAGTGATGCTGATTTGGATGCTATTCGGAAGAGTGGTCACGTTACGTTACAAATTTTATTTATGTTTAGGTTGGGTTATATTAGACAATGAATTTAGAATATATGTATTTGCAAGTGAAGCTGAAATGATTTAATACTTTTTGTTAGTATTTAATTAAATGAATTTTGTTTTGTTGTTATTTGACAATTATTGATTTGTAATTTTATAAAAAAGCAGATAAAATTATAATAAAAAATATTTTTGTAAAGTAGCTAAATTTATGACGCGCATTGCGTATCATTGGTAACGCATTATAAAATTCATAAAGATGACGCGCACACGCTCATCATTTTAACATTTATGGTTAACCCTTCCTTGACACGCATTGTGCATCATCTAGAAACCGTCATAAAATATTGGTCATCTTCTGCCCGTCATAAAAAGATCACACAAATGTGTGTCATCTTTCATTTATGACTACAACTTTCTTGACGTGCATATGTGCGTCATCTCACCCCAAAGATGAAGCGAATTGAGTGTCATCTATTGTACTTTTTCTAGTAGTGTGTAATGAGTTTGGACATTATGCAAGCAAGTGTCCCAAGCGGAAGGAAGAAGAAGCAAATTTGGCCCAAGATCATGTGCCAACATTCTTTTGATAAGTGGGTCAATATTAAAATTAAGGGGGAGAATGGATTAATCTAGATTAGTATTAGTTATCTATTTAAAGTTTAAATTTGATAAGGATAATCTTTAAATTATTTTATTACTTGTTTGAATTGGTTTCTTAGTTTGAATCGTTTTCGTTGTCTACTTTAATCTGATTGATTCCAACAAACTTGATTTTGTAACACCCGGTTATTTCCCTTGAAGTCAAAGAAAGAAGAAAAGAGAAAGAAAATAAATAAAGTCCAAAGTCAAGAGACCAAACTTGCTAAACGGGAAAAACTTGAATGAGTGAGAGTATAAGAGGGAGAAGGCAGCCCACACCCTCCCCCACACTCACAAAATTCAGCCAAAGAGAGAAAGGAGGAGAAAAGAGGTTTCAAGCTTCGGTTTTCGTGGATTCGAGCGTGAAAGTTGAGGTGTAGCGGGTTGGATTAAGGCTCTACTCGACGGATTGTTTGTGTGAGTTCTAGGACCCCTCTTTTACACGTTTTCAACTGATTTGGGGCTGGAACACATAGTAAAACCCGTTTTTGAAGTGTGTGTGTGTTGAACCCGTATGTATGTGTTTATGTGTGATGTGAGTGGAGTTTGTTTTTGGGCTTGTTGTGCTTGAATGGTGTGCTTGATTTGGGTTTATGTTGGGCATGATGTTGATGTATGTTGATGTATGTTATGTATGTGTGATGCCCGGTATGATGATGTTGACTGTGTATGTTATGTTTCATATTACGTATGATTATTTTCCCTTGGCTTTACATTGAATGTTAATGAATGACATGAAAGTATTATGTAACATAAAGTGGAAGATAATGAAAAGAGGAACGAAATGAAGAATGCATGCATTAACGAATGAATGAACGAAAGAAAGGCTTGCAAGCAAATGTATGGAGGTTCACACTCAATGAGGAGTGTTAGCTCAACCGTGTGCGGGTTAGCTACCCCATGAGTATGCAGACTGGGTCTTAATCCGTGTGATTAAGCAAATGTGTGGAGGTTCACACCCAATGAGGGGTTGTCAGCTCAACTGTGTGCGGGTTAAATACCCCATGAGGATGCACACATGGGTTCAATCTTTGTGATTGACCAGATGTATGGGGTCCTTGTCGCTTAACCCTAGATGAATTTCTTGGTGCTCTAGAGGGGGGTTAAGCACATGACAGGACCTAGATGAAAACGAAAGATAATGTACGAAATGAATGATGATGAAGATAACTATTATCTATGTGTACGTACAATGTGTGATCACGTTCTAAGACTGTTATGATTTGAAAGGAAGTAAAGGACGGTTTTAAACGAAAGATAAAGTATGTTTTATTATAAAATTAGAACTCACTCAGCAACGCTGACTTTTATGTGTTTCCAGTTGGTAGGTAATGTTGTTGCGAATGGCACGGAGTGGCTACTCTGGTCTTTTGGATGGCACCATTTTTATAATGCTTTTGTAATGTAATGCAACATGTATTTTCTTATTTGATAACGATGTATTGTTTTGCAAAAGCTTTTATAATGAAATGAGATGTCTATTTTGATGATTCCGCTACAATGTTTTCTTTAATTTAATGAAAATATATGTTTTATGTGCAATGATTGACCAGCTATAAGCGTTCCGGGAACGGTGCCTTACAAGTTGGTATCAGAGTCAAAGTTTAAGTGAAACGGGTAAATTTTCAAAATAAACCTAAACTTAAACTGAAAATGGGACAGAAAGGGAAGCGATGCCAGTCTGAGTAGCTGCGTGCCATTAGGTATTTTCATAAGGTTAACCGGTATTACGTGCGCATGTTATGTGGTTATGTGTTGCTTGTAGATTTAAATACTGATGTAGTCGGGATAGGTAATGCTTGGGGTATGAAGAGTAAAGTAAGTGGCTAATCACAACTGGCCACTATAATTAGGGCTTATTATACTTGACATAAACTGAGTTGTTCCCTTGAATGACCGTGTTGGTATTTAAATCTTTCAGTGTGTGTGTGGATGGCCAGTGGTAGATCTTCAAAAGCTTCACGTAGTGGAGGTCGTGGTGCTGAACCGCGACCCAAAAGAGCAAGACCCAGAGTTGAAAAGGTGGTTCATGAAGAACCCGTGTCACCCTCCAAACCACAGCGGTTTCCCGCGGGGTGCGAACATCATGATTTCATAGTCACTGATCGACCACTACATGGTTTTGTAAAACATACATCTCAAATAAGTTTAAAATACATCATTGTTCAGAGTTAAATTTGCGGAAGCAATAGTAATGAGGTAAATTGTTTCAAAACATGACAATTACGAAAATGAATGTCCCAAATAGCATGAATGGCCCTATACATGAGATGTTCCATGCTAGCTTAACTTGATGCATCTATCAATTACCTGAGAAAACATGCATGAAAAATGTCAACATAAAGTTGGTGAGTTCACAGGTTTGAAAGTAATAGTAAACAGTGTAATGGACCACAAGTCTTTCCATGATTTTATTGTTGATCATACAATACTACAATATTATATAAGCACCGCAACCGAAGCTAGACTGTAACTGTAACAAATTGCCCCTCCCCATGCCTACCGTAATCATGAGTGAGAACAGGCTAATAATGCACCCGTTTAGACCTCCAGTCAAGATTAGGGTAATTAATCCAGGTGGGGGTAGTCAAACCCAATAGTACTATCCATGATTACCTCGCTTTGGTAAATAAACTGACGGTTCGATAACAGGGGACTTCATATGGTAAGTAAACAACTTATATAACATGTGAAATCATTGACAAGTAAATGTGTCCAAGTAAATTAGTAATTTGCATGTAATCTCCCCCAAATGGAAAATAAGTGAAAACGGGGCCGTGAAACTCACCTCAATTGCACGCGTGAATACTAGCAATAGTCTGTATGTACGATTGGTCTAGGAATTTCCTAAACAAAATCATAATATATTCATGAGGTCATGATTACTAACCCTAGATGGTCATGCATAACTCATCCACAAAGGTAGCTTTGAAAATGCCAATTGACTAATTAGTCATGTCGGGTCGTAAATGTTTTATTTAGATTCTCGTCTTCATCTTTATTTTCCTAAAGATACATAATGTATTGAGGGTGTTTTATATTAAGTATAATGGTATTATACTTCCATGTTTATGGGTTTCCCTTTTTTTTACCAAATATCTCTAAAAGTTTACCTTTATCAAATATAGGTATTTGACAGCATCAAGGGAATTTCTTGGGTCTGGTTGTCATCCTCTTTTCATGGTACAAAGAATTTTTATAAAATATGATACTTTTATCATATCTAGGTCTATGTCTTAGGATTCCAAAAATGTATAGCTTGTATCCTACAACTGAGTTTAAGTGCCTTTAAATGGTTCATGAAGCAACAGATGTCAGTGCAGCACTTTCCTGTATATGTCTATGGAATTTACCTTTTTGAGAGGTCAAAACTTACATTCACAAATAGAGCCTATATTATTTTAAACCTAACACCTTAAGCTAAGTTACCACAGAAGGAAAATCTTCAATTTATTACCTTAAGCATAACTTATGCCTCATTCTTTCTGCCCTATTTATTCTGTCAAAAATTCAGGTTCAGCACTTTAATTTGTTTGTACGTTTTGGAAGGCTTATACTCATCTATAAATTTCAAGGTTGGATGGGTTAGAAACTAGACATCCTAAAGTTAATGGTAGGCTCAAGAATCGGTTCATTTGACCATGTTTAGGTCGAGTTATGGTCTTGAAAACACAGAACATGAATCTGCCAGAAAGTGTTTTACATGTTTTGTTACTTTTTAAACTTTGTTAGAGCACTTTTGGGATGAGGTAGTGAACATGAACACATCATGGTGATGTATGGAAGATTAAAAACAAGGTGCTAACCTTAAACAAGCAAGTAGAAGAGATGGTAGTCTTGAAATGCAAGGAAAAGAAGGTTTGATCCTTTGAACTAAGAAAACCCAACAAGAAAAGGTGAAGAAGATGTTGTAGGATGTTTGGGAGCTTCAAAACTCACTTGATCTTCAATAATGGCACTTGACTCACCCAAGATTTGTGGAAAATGAGTTGAAAATAAAATGAAATGGTGGAGGTGGTGTCTTGGCCGAATTTGGAGAGAAGGAAGAAGGAGAAGAGTGTGTTGGTGATTTGTGTGGATGAAGTGTGTGAATGTTGCTTATATTTGTAAGCTCTACAACTCCTAACTTTGTCTCTTGGTCAACCATAGGGAAAGGAGCTTCACACATATGGAAAGGAATCATGTAGCTTTGTTCATAACCTTTTCCTTAACACTAAAATGACAAATCTTGAGCTTCACAAAAGACAACTTGTCTTGTAAGGATTTGACAAGGGAAGAAGACTAAAATAAAAGTGAGGGGAGGGGGTAAGGGGACGGTTATGGGGGGTGGGAAATGGATTGATTTTTCAATTTTATGTAGTATTGGGTATTTGGGTGGTATTTGTTGCATTATAGTAATTTATATATATATATATATAATATATATATATATATATATATATATATATATATATATATATATATATATTATATATATATATATATATTCAATATTTTTACTCCTTACTTTTTAAAATACATTTAGACTTGTATAAGTACTTGTATAATATCATATATATATATATATAATATATATAAATATTGATGGTATGCTAATGATGCATCATGTAGTTAGTAGATCCGTTAAAAGGATTCGTTCCGGGTAAAATATTAATTTACGCGATTAGGTGTATTTATAAAGTCAAGCTTTTCCAATGCATTTGGTTTGGAATCTAAAATACTTTGAACCATCTAAATGAATTTATTAGTACATGTATATGAATTATGACCAATGTTCATGTGTGCCGGTTGTATCGCGTGTAAAAATGGTAATTACGTCGAATCACCGATGCATGAAATGTAGTGCGTGAAATTTTGCAGTGCATAAAACGGTTTCAATAATTGGAATTCAATTGAAAATCAAGTATTATAGGGGTAATTATAACCAAGTCAAGGTCGGGTATTGACCTGAAATTGCCGGTTGTCACAACCCGAGACCCCTCATCCAGAGGGTGGTGATGAGAGTGCTAATCTGAGAGCCTTAGTGAAGGAGGTTGTTGTCAAGAGGGGCATCAGGTCATGCAGACAATATTACCGTCTGTGGTGACCGAAGTTATCAAGGCTGTGAGGGAAGGAGAGAGGAAGGAAAGAAGTCGACCTACGGGCGAAAGAAGACAGCCTGGACTAAGACGGTTCTGTCTGATGACGAAGAAGAAGAGGAAGAAGAAGAGCCTGAGCCGGAGGCGGCATGAGGCTGTAACTACGAGGCGTTTCAATGATGCAAGCCCCCTACTTTTGATGGTAGTGGCACTGCTGCTGCTCACCCATGGGTGAGAGAAATGGAAGTTGTTTTGAACATCAGCGAGTGTCGGGAGGATCAGAAAGTAAAGTTTGCTGCCCACTCTTTTGTGGACTCGGTTCTGTGTTAGTGGGACAATATAGTCCAAGCTGAGGGTAGTCGGGCAATGGGAGGATGATATGGTCGGAACTGAAGAAGTTGGTGATTGAGGAGTTCTGTCCTCACAGGGAAATAGATAAGGTGGAAAGAGAGTTCCTGCAGCTGGAGGCGGGAACAATGACTCATCAGCAATACACTACAAAGTTTAATGAGATGGCATGGCTGGTGCCAGACCAAGTGACACCCTTGTCACGAAAGATTAAAAGATACATTCAGGGTTTGCCAGCGGATATTCGCAGGCACATGATCGTTGCCCGACCGAGCACGTTTAGGTCGGCAGTTGATTTGGCAGGAAGATTGTATGATGAGCGAGAGGTGGTGGTGGTTGAGGCAAGCAAGAAGGGTGGTGGTGATTGGAATTGGAATGGGAAGAGATTTGGTCAGGGTGGTGCCTCGACGAGTAACAAGAATGCATGGGTGGACGATCGTCGTGTGGTCACGTCTAGTGTAGGATCGAAGAAGTGTGGCAAATGCGGGAAGGAGCATTCGGGGGAATGTAAATGGGGATCAAACATATTTTCAAGTGCGGGAAGCTTAGTCATATGGCTAGAGATTATGGGGCTATGAGGTGTTTCAATTGTGGGGAAAGTGGCCACATGAGTAGAGACTATAAGAAGCCGAGGGCTGAGGGAACTGGGGTGAAGAAGACTCGAGGAGAAGGACCGAGGGCGAGCGCCAGAGCATTTACGATGACGTAGGAGGAGGTTAGGACGGACCCTGATGTTGTGTCAGGTACGTTTCTAGTAAACCAAACTTTAGCCTCCGTGTTATTTGATTCTGGTGCCAGTAAAAGTTTTGTTTCTACTGCTTTCTGTGCTAAACTACCTGTTAGTAGTAGGAGTGTTGATGCGCCCTTTGATGTAGAAACTGCCATAGGTAAGTCTACCAGGATTTCTGAGATGATAGAAGACTGTGATGTGGAGCTAGAAGGTCGTAAATTTCCTGTTAGACGTTCGTGATGAACTTAGGTGGTTTCGATGTAGTTCTTGGGATGGATTGGTTAGTGGACTACGAGGCGAACATTGTGTGTTGCAAGAAGATGATTCGTTTGATAGCGCCTGACGGGAATTTGGTAAGGGTTTATGGGGATCGGGTCACGGCGATCCCGAAAGTAATCTCATTGGCGATGGCGGGAAAGTGCATGAGGCGTGGATGTAGTGCCTACTTGGCTTACGTGAAGGATGTAGAAACACCAACACCATAACTGTCTGATGTACCGGTTGTGTGTGACTTCCTAGATGTGTTTCTCGAAGACTTGCCCAGAGTACCGCCTGACCGAGAGATCGAGTTTTAGATTGATTTGATACCGGGTGCCTAACCTGTTGTCAAGGCACCGTATTGGTTGGCTCCGACTGAGATGAAAGAGTTGATGGAGCAGTTGCAAGAGCTGTTTGATAAGGGGTTTATTAGACCTAGTATCTCCTCTTGGGGTGCTCCGGTTCTGTTCGTGAAGAAGAAAGACGGTAGTATGAGGATGTGTATAGACTACCGTGAGCTAAATAAGTTGACGATAAAGAACCGCTACCCCTTACCAAGAATTGATGACTTGTTTGATCAACTTCAATGTGCCAGTTGGTTTTCAAGGATAGACCTTCGATTTGGTTACCATCAATTGAAAGTGAAGGAGCATAATATCCCTAAAACAGCTTTTCGCACGCGTTATGGTCATTACGAGTTTCTTGTCATGTCTTTTGGTTTGACCAATGCGCCAGCTGCTTTTATGGATCTGATGAATCGAGTGTGTCAGCCGATGTTGGATAAATCAATGATTGTGTATATTGATGATATCCTGATTTATTCGAAGAGCGAGATAGAGCATGTTGGTCACATTTGGAAGGTTCTAGAGACGTTGAGAAAGGAGAAGTTGTATGCCAAGTTCTCCAAGTGTGCATTTTGGTTGCGTGAGGTTCAATTCTTGGGTCACGTGGTGAATCCAGAGGGGATTATGGTGGACCCGGCAAAGGTGGAGGCAGTGATGCAATGGAAGTCTCCAAAGACGCCATCCGAGATTCCTAGCTTCTTGGGTTTAGCGGGCTACTACAGAAGATTCATTCAAGACTTCTCTAAGATCACTTCTCCACTAATCAAGTTGACCTGGAAAGATGTAAAGTTCGTATGGGGTCAAGCTCAAGAGAAGGCATTTGAGGAGTTAAAGGCGAGGTTGACTCAAGCTCCTGTTCTGTCACTACCCGATGGAAGTGAAGATCTGGTGGTTTATTCTAATGCTTCCTACTCGGGGTTGGGATGTGTGTTAATACAGAGAGGAAAGGTTATAGCCTATGCATCCTGAAAGTTGAAGATTCATAAGGTCAATTATCCTACTCATGACTTGGAGCTAGCGGCTGTGGTTTTTGCGTTAAAGATTTGGAGGCACTACCTTTACGGGACGAAGTGCACTATATTCACTGACCACAAGAGCCTGAAGTACTTCTTTTAGCAGAAGGACCTGAACATGAGGCAGAGATGATGGTTGGAGCTTATAAAAGATTATGATTGCGAGATCCATTACCATCCGGGCAAAGCCAACGTGGTGGCGGATGCCCTTTGCCGGAAAGAGAGACCCAAAACGATTGGGTGAAAGCTTACCAGTTGATCATGACCTCTGATGTGATGAAGCAAGTCAAAGAGTTTCAAGATGAGGCATTGAAAGAAGATCATCTTAACTCGGAAAGAATGAAAGGTCTGGTCGCAGAATTGGGTGAAAACACTCTTGGTGTTAGCACTCGATTCGGGAGGATGTGGATTCCTCGTTTTGGGGATCTACGAGTGAAGATTTTGGATGAAGCTCATAAGACTCGATACTCTATTCATCCTGGTGCTACAAAGATGTACCAAGACATGAAGAAAGATTATTGGTGGCCGGGTATGAAGCGTGATGTGGTGGAGTGTGTGAGTAAATGTCTTACTTGTCTACAAGTGAAGACCGAGCATCAGAAGCCGTATAGGAAGATCCAACCTTTGTATATACCGAAGTGGAAGTGGGAGCACATAACCATGCATTTCATTACGAAGCTACCACGTACCCCGAAAGGAAATGATGCCATATGGGTGATAATTGACCGTTTGACGAAGAGTGCTCACTTTCTACCGATCCGCGAGACATATTCATCCGAGAGGTTGGCGGATCTATTCATCAAGGAAATTGTAACTCGTCATGGTGTGCCGGTGTTTATTGTGACCGATTGTGACACCCGGTTTACATCTAAATTTTGGAAGAAATTCCACGACGCAATTGGGACGAAGTTACATATTAGCACGGCTTATCATCCTCAGACAGATGGTCAGTCAGAAAGGACCATTCAGACGCTGGAGGATATACTTCGGGCTTGTGTTATCGATTTTGGAGGAAGTTGGGATGACCACTTACCGTTAGTTGAGTTCTCATATAACAACAGTTATCATGCCAGCATTGGTATGCCCCCTTTATGAGATGCTATACGGTAGGAGATGCCAAACACCCATGTGTTGGGGTGATATTGGTCAGAAAGAATGGAAAGCGTCGAGGTAATCGAGGCTACGACTGAGAAACTTGAAAAGATCAAAGCCTTCATGAAGGCAGCCAAAGATAGACAGAAGTCGTATGCTGATAAACGACGTAGACCGATTGAGTTCCAAGTGGGTGACAGGGTTATGTTGAAGGTCTCACCTTGGAAGGGTATCATTTGGTTTAGAAATTAGGGCAAGTTGAGCCCAATATACATAAGGCCTTTCCGAATTATTACTAGAGTAGGAGAGGTGGCCTATAGATTGGAGTTACCAGATGAGCTAAGTGGAATTCACCCGACATTCCATGTATCTCATCTGAGAAAGTGCCTAGCAGACGAGGATATGATTGTACCACTGGAGGATATCGAGGTAGATGAACGGCTCAATTATGTGGAGCAACCAGTGGCGATCATTGATCGAAAAGAGAAGAGGCTGAGGAATAAAGTGGTTCCTCTTGTGCGTGTACAGTGGAAGCACGGGAAGGGATCCAAGTCTATGTGCAAGACTGAAGAAGAGATGAGACAGCATTACCCACGTCTATTTGAGGAATATACCGAAACCTATTTAAGGGGGTGGACTTGTAACTCCCGGTTATTCCCTTGACGCCAAAGAAAGAAGAAAAAGAGAAAGAAAAGAAATAAAGTCCAAAGTCGAGGGACCAAACTTGCCAAATGGAAAAAACTTGAATGAGGGAGAGTATAAGAGGGGGAAGGCAGCCCACACCCTCCCCCACACTCACAAAATTCAGCCAAAGAGAGAAAGGAGGAGAAAAGAGGTTTCAAGCTTTGGTTTTCGTGGATTCGAGCGTGAAAGTTGAGGTGTAGCGGGTTGGATTGAAGCTCTACTCGACGGGGTTGTTTGTGTGAGTTCTAGAACCCCTCTTTTACATGTTTTCAACTGATTTGGGGATGGAACACATAGTAAAACCCGTTTTTGAAGTGTGTGTGTTGAACCCGTATGTATGTGTTTGTGTGTGATGTGAGTGGAGTTTGTTTTCGGGCTTGTGTGTGCTTGAATGGTGTTGTGGTATGTGTTTCTAAGGTTTAGGATTGTTGATTTGGGCATAGAACAGGTTTGAGAGGGTTTGGAGGCCGAAAAGTGCAGATTGGGTTCGGGATGAACTGCATTCTGCATCAGCTAGGGCTATGCGACCGAATGGCATGCGACTGAGGTTCATTCGCATGCGAGTCGTGCAACTGGAGTCCATACGCTTGTGAGTCATGCAACTGAGGGTCATTAGCATGGGGGGTCATGCGACTGAGGTCCATACGCCTAGGTCCATCCGCATTAGGTCCATTCGCATGGGATCCATCCACATTGTGTCCATTCGCATGGGATCCATCCGCATTAGGTCCATTCGCATGGGATCCATCCGCATTAGGTCCATTCGCATGGGATCCGTCCGCATTAGGTTCATTCGCATGGGATCCATCCGCATTGTGTCCATTCGCATGGGATCTATCCGCATTAGGTCCATTTGCATAGTATCCATCCGTATTATGTCCATCCACATTGGGTCCATTCGCATAGGGCCCAATCGCTTGGTGTTCATCCGCATTGTGTCCAGTCGCTTGGGAGGCCATGCGACTAAAGGGTGCCCATACGGCCAAGTAGGGCTTGTGCGCCCGAAAGAGCATAGTTTAACTTTCTGACTTTCGAGGAGATGCGTAGAGGTAGGCTTTGACTTGGAAAGTTTCCGGGGGTTCATGTAAGATGACTTTTGAGGCCATAGATGTTATGTTGGGTATGATGTTGATGTATGTTGATGTATGTTATGTATGTGTGATGCCCGGTATGATGTTGTTGACTGTGTATGTTATGTTCCTTATTATGTATGATTATTTTCCCTTGGCTTTACATTGAATGTTAATGAATGACATGAAAGTATTATGTAACGTAAAGTGGAAGATAATGAAAAGAGGAACGAAATGAAAGAATGCATGCATTAACGAATGAACGAACGAAAGAAAGGCTTGCAAACAAATGTATGGAGGTTCACAGTTAATGAGGAGTGTTAGCTCAACCGTGTGCGGGTTAGCTACCCCATGAGTATGCAGACTGGGTCTTAATCCGTGTGATTAAGCAAATGTATGGAGGTTCACACCCAATGAGGGATTGTCAGCTCAACTGTGTGCGGGTTAAATACCCCATAAGGATGCACGCAGGGGTTCAATCTTTGTGATTGACTAGATGTATGGGGTCTTTGTCGCTTAACCTTAGATGAATTGCTTGGTGCTCTAGAGGGGGTTAAGCACATGACAGGACCTAGATGAAAACGAAAGATAATGTACGAAATGAATGATGATGAAGATAATAACTATTATCTATGTGTACGTACGATGTGTGATCACGTTCTAAGACTGTTATGATTTGAAAGGAAGTAAAGGACGGCTTTAAACGAAAGATAAGGTATATTTTATTATAAAACTAGAACTCATTCAGCAACGCTAACTTTTATGTGTTTCAGTTGGTAGGTAATGTTGCTGAGGATGGCACGGGGCGGCTACTCAGCTGTTTTGGATGGCATCCATTTTTATAATGCTTTTGTGATGTAATGCAACACGTATTTTGTAATTTGATAACGATGTATTATTTTTCAAAAGCTTTTATAATGAAATGAGATATTTTGATGATTTCGCTGCAATGTTTTCTTTAATTTAATGAAAATATATGTTTTATGTGCAATGATTGACCAGCTGTAAGCATCCCGGGAACGGGGCCTTACAAATTTGATTTTGCAATGCTTGGATTCGTAAACGTTTTAACTTGGAACAATAAAGTAAAGCTTATTTTACTTATTGACACTTCTTAGCAATGTTTTGATGCTCGGATCGGTTCGGCCGGTCCGGCCGGGAAACGAAGAGAGACCGATCCGAGCAGCCCTAATTTGTTTTCTATGGTTTGTTCAGTTCAGACCTGGCTCGGGGTTGGACCAAATTTTATTTTTTTATATTTTGAATTTTAATGGGTTTAACGAGTGAGTTGAATTATATATATAATTACATATATATAACATCTATATATAATTATGATGTCATTCATTTCTTATATTCAGTTCGACTAGCGGACCATATAGCATCCGCGTCATCGTCGGATCTGGCTGTGAAAACATTGATTTTTAGCTTTGTGAGAAAAACCATATTCAACAAAAACTTATGTCATTTGATATATTTATCTCACATGAATATAATAGATGAAAGTTGGTTTTAAAGTTTATGCTTAGTGTAATTATGTTTAACTGTGACATGTTGATATGGAAAAAACAAGAGTTCGAGTAAGTATGTAGTTTACACTATTGTTATTACGTGTTTGTGGAGATGCTATTAAACTATTGGTTGTTGATCATAAGATCAATCTTTATCTCATGTGATGTAATTCTTATATTAGTTTGAGGTTCAACGTGGGTTGGATTTTTAATAGTTTTGGTTTTTTCATCATTTTGGATTCCAATTCTAGCTTTTAGCAATTCGGAATTATGGTCGACAAAGGCTCGGTTTTAATACGTTATTAAATACTCCATATTCAGGTTTTTTATTCTAATAATAAACAAAATAATGATCATATCAATATCATTTTCAAAATGATTGTATTACGATAGTTATGGGTGTTTAAATATCATTGAAACCGACCATACCACTCAAATTGAAATAAGTCAATGAGTTTGAGATCTAAACATATGGCTCACTTTTTGGTTTTTACGGCTTAACAAATTAACAATTCTGTTTGGTTTGAAATGTGAAACTATTAAATATATATATGTATATAATATATATATATATTATATATATATATATATATATATATGTATATGTATATATATATATATGTATATATATATATGTATTATATATATATATATTGGTGAATTTGAAGCTCTACAAAGGGTTTGAGAATAGAGTAGGGACATGTTCTTAATATCAAGCAATCAAAATCAACACGGCTCTATGACTAATCACTTGAAAACATGGTTTTTGCCCCCCCCCCCCCCCCCCCCCCTTTGAGCTCGTCCATTATTGGGTGATTCCTTGCTCTCACGTTTGAGTGTTTGCTCATCCTTTAGGCCGTTGAGTGAGAATTCTACTCATTGCAATCCCTAAGTGAGCCATAGATTGTGAGTGAGCTTTCGGGAAGTAAAAATCAAACGTAGAATACCAATGGAAAAATATTCCTTTATTCAATTTTTTAAATGGGAAGAGACATTTCTCGCAACTTCATTGTAACTCTATACTTCGATCACAAATATACTATGTGCGCGATCAGGACAGGTTGCTCGCTACCAGTGAAAAATCGCTGAGAAAGAAAGTGTCATTGGCTAAACCCACGAGCCATGGACGGAATTCTTAAGTCGAATGGGAAATCACCGATTTCAAACACTTTGTATTATTAAAATAGCACACATTACAATGAACCTAAGACCCATATTTATAATTACTTCCTAACTACACGAATGTAACGAATCAAAGATTGCAAGAATCAAGCATTGCTTAATACTCATTAGTACTTTGATCAACTAACTTAGGAGTTGTTTGACAGCTTCTTAATGAGTCTCTTAATGGTTCAAATGTATAAATGGTTCAGACTGTTTGTTTCGTGTGCAAATGTCTAACTGGTTCAAACATTTGTCTCTAAATGGTTAAGCATTATATTAATGTTGAATGGTTAAAAGGTCTAATGTTAAATGGTTAAGACTTTTTATCTGAATTGGTCAGAAATTTGCCTTTGTATAGTTAAACAATATACTAGCTCTTAATTGTTCAAACCTCTTAATGGTTCAACACTTAATGCTTCAGACCTTTTATTGGTTCAACACTTAACCATTCAGAAATTATCAAATAACCCCTTAGACTCATGAAAACACTCAATACTTTTCCAAAGTTTACATTAACCAAAACTTTATACGTATGAACTAATTTCACCCTCTTCTTTTTTGGTTTGCCCTTATACACCCTTAGCACATTAAGATTAATTTTTAACATCCCCATGCCACTTAGGTCTTGAATTTTAATTAACATAAGTTATTAGTTATTAATTATTTGTAATATTTGAAAAACTCTCATTTTTCAATACCATCATTTTTTGAATTTGCAAGAACTTTCCTAGTTTTCATTCATTTACATGTTTAGGTCGGGTATCACATCCTAACACTATAGCATCACCATTAAAAAGATGAAAACTATGACTTGTATATTTTTTTCCTTGGTCATGTCTTCTCTTCGAATTCCTGAAAGTATTAGAGCTTTTGCTTCAAGTCAGATCCTTAACTTTGTTTGCATCACACAAACACTAAGCTCCTCTGCTTTTGTTTGGTTTACCTTTCCTACCTCACATAACAAACTTTGTTTCCTTGGCTAATCTGTAATCATAGTTCTTGGTGCTTGATACATTGCTTTGCTCCTTAAACTGAATCACTTAGTATTTTTCTTGTGGAGCGTTGCCTCACACAGATTGCACCACCATATGTTTTGCCTTACAAAGAACCCAATTTACCTCACACATATTATCTTGATTAGACTTCACACTGATCTTCTCTTTGATCTTGGTTGTGTCACACGTCTTGTATCATATAGGTCTTTTTCTAGCTTCTCATATATCCTAAACGACCAGGTCTTCTCACATTTGAATCATACAAATTTAAACACCTCCATAGCCTTCTTCCACCCATTTCTATAACACCCGGTTATTTTTTAAAGCCCAGTAAAGAAGAATAAGGTGAAGAAAAAGAAAGAAAAAGGAAGAAAAGACATTTTTCCCAAGTCAAGGGGTAAAAAGTGTCAAAAATGACAATTTTGTAAAAGTGGGTGTAAAGTGGGCATGGCCACCCACTCTCTTATCCCATACTCATTCCATTCGGTTTTAAGAGAGAGAAAAGGGGAAAGAGCAGAAATCCATTCGGGAGTTCGAAGAAACAAGGTGAAGAGCCGAATTCAAGTGGGTTTCTAGGTGAAACTTGAAGCAAACGGGTTTGAAGGAAGTCCTGCCCGAAGAGGCTGCTAAGGTGAGTTCTAGAACCCATGTTTTACATGTTTTAATAGATTTTAGGGCTGGAAATGCATATGAAAAGGTTTTTGTTAAAGTTGGGTGTTTCACCCGTATGTTTATGTTTGTGTGATTGGGTGTTTGTGTGTGTGTGTGTGTGTGCGATTCAGGAAGGGTTCTAAGTTGGGCAAGGTTATGTTTGAATGATGATGCGAATGGGTTTCTAAGGCTTAGGATGGATGGTATAAGCTTAGAACAGGTTAGAGAAGGATTGGGGACTGTAATCTGATGTTTAGGCACAATTGAGGCTGCTCATGCGCCTGAAGATTTCCTCATGCGACTGAAGGTCATACGCCTGAAAGTCATGCGACTGAAGGTCATGCTCCTGAAAGTCATGCGAATGAAGGTCACGCGCCTGAAAGTCATGCGACTGAAGGTCACGCACCTGAAAGTCATGCGAATGAAGGTCATGCGCCTGAAAGTCATGCGACTGAAGGTCATGCGCCTCAAAGTCATGCGACTGAAGGTCACGCACCTGAAAGTCATGCAACTGAAGGTCATGCGCCTGAAAGTCATGCGACTGAGGGTTCATACACCTAAATACGGCTCATGCGCCTAAAAGAATTAGTATATTTTCTGATTTTGGGGAAAATTGTGAAAGTAGGTTTTGACTTGGGAGGTTCCCGGGGGCTATGTAAGTTGACTTTTGAGGTCATTGATGATGTATGATGTATGTATGATGGTGCCTTGCATGGTGATGTTTGTATGTTCATGATTGATGTTCCTTATTTTGTATGATTATTTTCCCGTGGCTTTACGTTGAATGTTAATGAATATAATGAAAAGTATTATGTAACGTAAAGTGGAAGATAATGAAAAAAGGAACGTAATGAAAGAATGCATGCATTAATGAATGAATAAAAGTATGAAAGCCTTGCAAGCAAATGTATGGAGGTTCACACCCAATGAAGGGTGTTAGCTTAACTGTGTGCGGGTTAACTACCCCAGAAGGATGCACACTGGGGTCCAATCCTTATGATTGACCATATGTATGGGATCCTTGCCGCTTGCCCAGATACTGGAGTCAGCTTCGTGCATAATGTTCGAGGTCTATGAAAGACCTCAGGCCCAGTAACTAGCTTCGTGCATAATGTTCGGGGTATAGCATATGACATTGGTCTGGAATGAAAGAGAAAAGATAAGTGGTGAATGTACTTGCCCCAGGTACTGGAGTCAGCTTCATGCACAATGTTCGAGGTCTATGAAAGATCTCAGGCCCAGTAACCAGCTTCGTGCACAATGTTCGGGGTATTGTACATGTCATCGAAAGTAATAAATGTATGAATGAAAGTAAGAACGTATAAATGAATGTGATTGAAATTTAGCGAACGAATGATGAAGATAATAAAGCTATTATCTATGTGTACGTACAAGGTGTGATCATGTAACGAAAGTAAAGTGTGTTTTATTTTAAAACTAGAACTCACTCAGCAACGCTGACTTTTATGTGTTTCCAGTGGCAGGTAAAGGTTGTTGAGGATGGTACGGGGCGGCTACTTGGCTTATTTTTGGATGGCATTCCCTTGTTTAATGTTTTCATTGTAATGCGAACAAACGATGTTTTGTAACGAATGTTGTATTAATTTGCAAAAGCATTTATAATGAAATGTAATGTTGTTTTTAATGTTTCCGCTGCAATGATTTATTTAAGTTAATGTAAATATATGTCTTATGTGCGATGATGGACAGCTGTGAGCATCCCGGGAACAAGGTCTTACAGTTTCACACTAGTTTATTTGAAAATGGATGTTATGACAACCTTCAAATGGATCTTTCTCTCCTTCATAGGATTTTGCCTTCTATAGTCATATGATACAACTCAATATCACACAGTTCTTTTTTATCTATCACAAGATTCAATCTGCTCTTTACGGTTGCCTCACACAACAAGTTCTTCAACTTTGTTCGCTTCACACGACATGGTTTCTTGATATCTTCACACGACAATATCTATTTACTTTGATCACTTCTTTCATATATGCAATTGGTTTCTTTGATATGATTGTATCCCATGATCATTTTTCCTGTCTTCCTTCTGAACTAATCATATGTTTCTAACTATGATTAATCTTTCTCGCATTCAATCTGGTGGTTTCTGTCTTGAACATGATTGATCTTCTGCCTTCAATCTATTCCTTGCATATGTCTTAGGTCTTAATGTTCTTGCTCTAATACCAAGTATTGGTGAACTGAATCAACCAATCAAAATCAACATAGTTCTATGACTAATCACTAGTCGACAAGTTTTGTTGATATAACTTGATACCTATTCACCAAAATTTTCAACATATGAACCCATTCCATCATCTTCTTTCTTGGTTCACTCAAATCCACCCTTATACATCAAGATTAATTCCCAACATAATTGGTTTTATAATTTTAAAATTTATAATATAAATTAATGATTTTAAAAAATAAAAAATATTTAAATTGTCAAAAGCGAACCTTTAAACCACCAAATCAGTAACCGGTTAGTTCAACTGACAAACCCAACTAGTCGATTTGGAATGTTGTTTCTCAAAGTAGTAATTAGTGGTGTCGCCCAAATATTTTATCATAACTTGTTGAATGTGACCTTAAACATCTTAGGCCTGTCAAAAGCGAACCTTTAAACCACCAAATCAGTAACAGTTCAACTGACAAACCCAACTAGTCGGTTTGGCATGTTGTTTCTCAAAATAGTAATTAGTGGTGTCGCCCAAGTATTTTATCATAACTTGTTGAATGTGATCTTAAACATCTTAGGCCAAATAGATATATTATCGATAAGATGTAGTTAATGTGGACCTGGGCAACATTCTTAAACCATGTGTACACCCACAATCAATCTTCCAAATTTATATGTGCCTGTGAGTAAAGGAAGAGATATGAGATAACCCACAAACATAAACGGATGATCATGTATCTAATGAAAATGAAGAGTGTATCCTGTAATTTACTACATAATTAAAGGACTGAAAATGTAACACATTAAGGATGTATAAGAATAATAACTATTATATTTATGTAAAGAGTTAATGATTAAAGCCGTAGTGTTCTTTTTCATGCCTTTCTTTTGGTCTAAATTTATAATGATTCCAATTTTCTTTCACTTTTAGATGGTTCTAGGTTATTTTCAATTTTGTAAGTTTCTTGTTTCTAATAATACTTTGTACTCGTAGTTGTCATTAGTTCATTTTTTTTGTATCTAACGATTACCCTCCATAATAGTAACTAATCCATTGGTTTAGAACATAATATATGAATCATTAGCTAAACATGTAATAACAATTTTCACAAAAAACATGTGGGTTAAATTCACTATCAAATAAATCTGGAATTGTAGCGTTATTTGGAAAGTTATAGTTGAAGTAAACGTCTTTTAAAAGTATTATTAAAAATGGGTCTTTTTATTTTGTAAATAATATGGTTTTTTTACATATAATTCATTTTTTTTTCTAAATAACAGTTTTATTTGATTTTTGCTGCATTACAATATTAACTTAATTAAAGACTAAATTTGTATTTAGATAAAATATTTTTATTCTAGTTCTAGTAAAATTAAAAATTTATTTTAAATATAACTAGGATGCTAATTAAAATATATATAAAAAACACAAACAAAATCATGTATTCAAATTTTATTTGAATATTTGAAACTATAAAGAAAAGTATATTATATGTTACATGCAATAGGAATAAGAAAACATAAAGATTTAAATCACATGAAATTAAGAAATCGTAGAATTACACACTCACTAACAAACCTTGGTTTAAACTATGGATTCATTATAACATTTTGTAACATTTCAAATATATTTTTATTTGTGTTTCATTATAAATCATATCAAAACCGACCAGCTACAAACTCTTCAAGCACAGGAATATCTCTTACATTTATTTTAATACTATAACGACCTTTCAACATATTTCGTATTCTCTAACTTTTAAAATATAATATTTTATCAAATCTCGAATACACTTTTACGACATGTTTTTATTTCAAAATTGACACAAATAAAAGATAATTTGTTTTTAAAATTTTCCACACTAACATCACATTTTCAAATTCCCAAAACACATTTAATACTAACTAGGTTTCGACGCCGCGTGTTGCCGTAACAATGCGAGTTTTAACGTAATCCTAAATCAAAATCAAAACAAAGGTTCAAAACCACAAAATCAACAAAATACACAAAGTAAAACACACCAAAACCCCAAATTCATAACACACCAGAACATACAGAATCTAAAAACTAAATCAAATCCCAACACCACACACAAAACAGACGAAATCAAAATCGCAAGAAAGCGACACAGTCGAAAATAATAATAAAAAACGACGAAAATCAAAGCTCCGAAAATAGCAAACTAAATGAAAATCCAAACCTTAATAATGAGAATCGTCAGGGTATCGATAACGGAAGAAAGAAAGCAGGAACCCGAAGAAAAACAACTCCAACGAACCCTATAAACGAACATAATCGAAACACACATCAAACACATGTGTCCAGACACCAAAACCACAACAATCCCACCCTCAAACCTCGAACCCACATCCAAAACAAACACTATTAAACACACACAAAAGAAAAAAAAAAACCACCGCCAGATACCAAACATATTAATATGAATAGATAACTATTTTTACATATAAGAAAAAGCCAAGGACCACCAATCTCAAAATAGTTTACTCAAGGGACTAAAGTTGTACAATAACATACTAAAAGGTAAAAGACGCAAGTTCAATTTCGCCTCTAAATATATTCACCTTTCGCCCCCTCCGATTCCAGAATCGTCATCTTCATTCACCATCTTTAATCTACACTTTCTCTCTCCACAAATCCATATAATTACACACACACACGCCTCCATACACAACGCGTGTGCATTCAAAACACTACTTATATCCATCCACGTACAATCCCCAATTCAATTTCAACTTTGTGTTCTATAATCAGTAAACTGTGATCGATCGGTTGTCTAAGGGTTTATATCGATTTGATTTTGTAATAGTCGTTGATTCACCGTGATCGATGGAGGTTGGAGTGGATATTTCACCGGAGAACGCCGGAGTTGCGATGGAATTCCCGGTGGTTGACGGTGCAGGGCTGTCTTCGCCGCCAACTCTGCCGCCGAGGCTCCGCCGGAGACTCACGGAGACGAAGGCGTCTCCGGTTACTGTTGAAGATATTGAAGCTAAGCTTCGGGATGCAGATCTTCGTCGACAGGTTGTTTCTGTTGATGATTTTGTGATACTTGATTGATTTCTCTGTTTGTGTGTGTTGGAAAATTTGTTAAAAAATTGTTGATTAGATGTTAAGAGTGTTGAATTTGAGAATTTTGGTGAGTTTTGTGGTTTGTTGATTGTTCTGTTGAGTTTTGGTGTGGATGATGAAAGGTACGCAAACCTAACATGTGATTAAGTTTAGTAATTACTGATTAGGAGCGTGGAAACTGGAGATTATTATCATCTTAATTATAAGTTTGTGATGAAGTAAAGTTATTTCGTCTTGTTACGTGAGCATCTTTTCTTCTATGTTTCGTTTTTGTTCTATAAGCTTCTCGTTGTTGTTGAAGGTTGTCCTTTAGTTAGGTAAGGTAGTTGCTTCAGAATCTTTACTCGTGGTGATTCTTATGAGTTTTCACGTTTTGTGGGTTGATTTTCTCATATTCAAGCAATTGAAAAGAAGATGAGATGATTAGGAACTGAGTTTTATGCAGTTTAACTAATTAACTTGCCCAAAATTTGTATTAATTACGGCTTAATCTGTTCTGTTCTTGGTTAAAATATATTAGGTAAGATGACGTAGACTTGCTGATTTTGTTTTTCTTTCGTGGTTTTAATTGTTTGCAGAAATTTTACGAGCATTTATCAAGCAAGGCACGGCCAAAGCCCAGGAGTCCTCCACAATCTGCTTATGAGGAAAACCTTGGTCAACGTCTTCAGGCAAAGCTCCTTGCTGCTGAACAGAAAAGGTAAATTTTCCTTGAAAAATTTCATCTTGGTTTTTTATAATTATTATACCAAGGCAAGAAAGCTAAAAATTCTGAAGGTGACCTTCGACTGTGACATATTTCTGTCTTTTAGGTGTTAACACAAGTTGGAATTGTTCCATGTGAAGTTTAGGTTATTATCTATTAAGTGCCTACTGTTTGGCAGCTTTTGTTTGACAATTTTGTTCTTAACTGAAGGATTGTGCATTTGGTTGAACCTATCCTCTTGTTTGTTTGTCTTTAATTTAAGACCACAAAGTTTACTAAAATATTTTTTAACTATCAGATCAAGCATTTTGGCGAAAGCTCAGTTGCGTCTAGCTAAGCTGGATAAATTGAGGCAAGCAGCCAGAACAGGGGTTGAAGTTCGTGTTAAGAAGGAATGTGCAGAGCTAGGGACAAAAGTGGAGTTGCGCGTAAGGCAAGCAGAGACAAACAGAATGAGAATATTGAAAGCCTACAGACAAAGAAGGGCGACATTAAAGGAGAGATCATCTCAATCTCTTATAAGAAGGATTGCTCGAGAGAGTAAGTATAAAGAACGTGTTGTTGCTGCTATTTCTCAAAAACGAGCAGCAGCTGAGAAGAAAAGATTGGAATTACTTGAAGCTGACATGGAAAAGGCACATGCTAGGCTTTTACAAGTAAGAAAGGTAGCCAAATTAGTCTCTCAGCAGCGAGAGATTGAAAGGAGGAGATTAAGAGAGAGTTTGGAAGATAAATTACAAAGGGTATGTAGGGATTTTGTTTTATTGTTCTCAATACTCATTTTGTAAATCACATGGGTAGATTGGTTCCAACAGGTTGGAAGTCACCCCAAGTGTATTTCTAGTACATAAAATCTCCCAATTAAAGAATGGTTCCAACTATAAAATCTTGGAAAGAAATTGTTTTGGGTCATCCCAACCATGATTTAACCCGGCCCATACAAAAATACCTGTATTGACCAGTTATTCATCTGCCCTTTTAGCCATATCTACTCATTATATGCTTCTGAAACATGTTTCTTGCTGAACTTATTTGGCAACGTGCATTTATACAGGCAAAGAGGCAGAGAGCAGAATACTTGATGCATAGAGCAAAACTACTTAATTCCATAGGTGCTAATTGGACCAAGGAAATGCAGAAACAAGCTGATCATCTCTCTAGAAAGCTAGCAAGGTACATCATACCTGTGCAACAAAGGGAACTTTTGACCTTTGTGTGACATACATGTGGGCTGTGTAAAGCCAGTTTTACATGTTATTGTTTTGACTTTATATTTGAAGAATGTTTGCTGAACTTTTAGTTTTCATACGTCTGTTAGGTGCTGGAGAAAATTTCTTGAAAGGAAAACCACCTATGAATTGGCCAAAAATTACTCTGCTCTAAACATCAATGAAGATCATGTAAAGTCAATGCCATTTGAGCAGTTTGCAGTCCTGATTGGCACACCTTCTACACTTCAAACTACAAAAGCCTTATTTGACCGTCTCGAGATCCGCTACAAAGCTTTAATGAGCACTGCATGCGGAAGCAATTTCAATGGTCAGAATGACATTGATCACCTCCTTAAACGAGTTGCTTCACCTAAAAGGAGAACCACACCCAGAGCCACTGCCCACACTAGGCATGTAAAGAAGTCGGATCCTGCCAGATCAGTCCCCAAGACACCTGTCAAGCTGTCAAGGTACCAAGTCAGAGTAGTGCTATGCGCCTACATGATTTTGGGGCATCCTGATGCAGTTTTTAGTGGTCGAGGGGAACGTGAGACCGCTTTAGCAGAATCAGCTAAGAAGTTTGTCCATGAACTTGAGTTGTTGATTAATATAATACTACAGAAATGTGGTGAAGAATCGAGCCACAAACCCATGTTTAGGTCACAGCTGGCAGCTTTTGATTCGGCATGGTGCGCCTACCTGAATAGTTTTGTGGTATGGAAGGTTAAGGATGCGGAGTCATTAGAAGAGGATCTGGTGCGTGCAGCATGCCAGATGGAAATCTCTATGATGCAAAAATGCAAGATGACACCTGAAGGAGATAATGATGCTGATCTTACACATGATATGAAAGCTATTCAGAAGCAGGTTTTAATTCTTTCCATCTTTATGGCAATGTAAAAATGGAGATTGTTTTTTTATAAATGATTGATGTACTGAATGCAGGTTACAGAGGATCAGAAACTGTTGAGGGAAAAGGTAATGCATTTGAGTGGAGATGCAGGGATAGAGCGTATGAGGAATGCTCTTTCCGACACACGAATAACATACTTCAATGCAATGGAGAATGGTAGTCCAGTTGGTTCACAAATTGCACATATACCACCATCTTCATCCTTGCTGGCAACCCCAACTGTTGACTCGGACAAAAGGAACAATAGTGAAGAGCATAGCCGTGTGGTTCGTGCCCTATTTAAAGATGATAATTCCAAGCCACTGGTAAAAGATGCCGGCTCCTCTGCTGATATTAGTAAATCTCTAGAAAGTCAGTTAAATCATTCTGGTGAGACGGTCAGCATGGAGAATGAGTTGATTGTGAATGAGTTTGTTCATGGCCAGCATTATTCTTCATCTACCAATAGATTGAATGGTGCTGTTGAAGACCAAACAATGGTCAAGGTTAGTTTGTCTTTCTTTGTCTGTTTCTGTTTTCTATTTGATTAGTTATCAATAACCTAAGTTATGCCTTATAACTCACAGATAAGAGAGACAATGGAAAAAGCTTTTTGGGATGGAATCACTGATTCTATACAAGAAGACAATTATGATCGTGTTGTTGAACTGATGAAGGAAGTGCGGGATGAACTTTGTGAAATGGCTCCTCAAAGTTGGAAACAAGAGATTACTGAAGCTATCGATGTGGATATTCTTTCTCAGGTAAACAAACATCACCTGCTGAGATTTATTTATTAATTTATCTTTTCATATGTTTAAAAAATTTTGGCGTATTTTCCTGTGCGTAGTTGTTGAATTCTGGGAGTTTAGACATGGAATACCTCGGGAAAATTATGGAGTTTTCGTTGGTGAGCCTGCAGAAGCTTTCAGCTCCAGCAAATGAAGCTAATCTTAAGGAGGCTCACCAGAAGGTTTTAAGTGAACTAGCTGATATATGCCAAGAAGATGATTCTTTCCATTCACATGCTATAGCATTGGTTAAGGGCCTACGTTTTGTCTTACAGCAGATACAGGTCTATGTCTGTTTTGTGTTTGAATCTCTTTTGATTCATATCAAGTTACGTGAGTTCTCTCTCAACATGCAAACTCCCCCATATTGTGTGCAGGTGCTGAAACAAGAAATTAGTAATGCTCGTATTAAGATTATGGAACCATTACTGAAGGGGCCTGCTGGCTTAGAGTACCTAGCAAAAGCATTTGCAAAGCAGTTTGGTCCACCAGCTGATGCAACAGCTCGCCTTCCATTGACCATGAGGTGGCTTTCATCTCTAGGTTCTACCTATGATCAAGATTGGAATGACCACAAACGGATTATTTCAAGCTTGCAAGATGGTTCACCATCAGAGAAATCCGTGCTTCCTTCCACCACTCTTAGAACCGGTGGAAGCAACTTCTCTAGTGGATTGCAAACTTCAACCCGTGCATCTGTAACAGACGCTGCAAGTAAATCTATTGCTCATTCGGTTGGTTTGAGATGTATTTATTTTTTTAAGAACTTGTTAATTTGACTGAAGAAAGTGTTTTTTGCTCCAGATAATCATCAATACCCAGAGTGCAAGGGAGAAAAACTTGATTTGCTAGTGAGGCTGGGTTTGCTGAAACTAGTGAATGATGTTTATGGTGTGACCCAAGAAGAGTTGCCTGAAACTTTGAAACTCAACTTTCTCAGGCTGAGGATGGTTCAGGCTCAACTCCAGAAAATCATTGTCACTGCTATCAGGTAGGCTGGCTACCGCCCAATAATAATCAGCTTATAAATAGACCGATTTGGTTTGTGCTTTTATTCACTCAATGATGTTTGATATCTAACGGTCTTTGTGATATGTGCAGCATTCTAGTCCTTCGACAAACACTTGTGATGGAACAAATGATATCAAGCCCTGAGGAAATGGAAACCACAATACAAAAATGCTCAACTAAGCTTTTGCAAATTCTGGACACAGTGGAGAGTGCGGGACTTGAAGAGATTGTTGAAGTTCTGAGCAAAACAGCAGAGGGTTTTGACAGAACCAACGATCCTGCAAAGAACGAGTCGAGAAGACTTGTCATTGCAAGAATGCTGAGAAAGAGTGTGCAAGCCGAGGACTCAGTTTTTGTGAAGGTGTCTCGGGCAGTGTATATGGCTACTGGAGGGGTTGTGCTTGGTGGCAGTGGGACCCGTGGAAAGCAGGTGGCAGAGATGGCACTGCGTCAAGTGGGGGCGGCTGTTCTCACTGAGAGGGTGGCAGAAGCCGGGACAGTGTTGGGAGTGATGGCGAGTGTGACCAGGAGTGTGCATGGGCCTTGGTATGATCGGTTGATGAAGAATGTGTGATCACCATTTGACTCTAGCTTGTTCGTGTGTTTGTACATAAATGTGGTTTGTGCAGTGACTTCCACACATGATTTATGTAGTGATTTCCGTACATGTAGTAAATAGTGTTAAGGGGTATGTGTAAATTGGTCACCAAGTCCATGTATGTAAAGGGAATGAATGAAATTAATAAATGATACTTTCTGGTTGATGTTGGAAATTGTTATTTTATTTCAACCAAATATGAACGTGATACGTCTTTGGCTTGGTGAGCGTCCTCGACGTTGATTCCCAGGCTTAAGTGCATGTATGCCTTCGGGCCTCGCTTGATTTGCAGGAAGTATGTCGCCTGGTTGTGGGGCCAGTGCCAAAGGTGAGGTCTTGTGTAGGACAAGGTAAGGGGCATATATTATATAGTATCAACAACATTTTTGGATTGTTGTCATTATATAGCATCTATTGTCTGTTACATTATATGACTTTGAACGCAACTGTCTTCTGATCTATCATGGTCCAAGGTTTTAGCTGTAGGCCAAGGTTTTGAGTGACGGTCCATGCATGATGGTTACGATTCACAACATACTTTGTTAGGGTATTTTAATGCTGGCATTAGGGCATATAATGTTTGTTGACAGGTCGACCATTGAAGATCAAAAGGAAATAAAAAAGGCGAAGTATGTCCCTGTGGTAGCTACGATATGGTATATATGGCTTGCTTTTTACGGTCTCTATTGTTTAATCATTCTTCTATTTCGGTGTTGCAAATAGTGGAGTCAATTAAGGTGTGAATACTTTCTTGTGGGTGAAAAAACAATGGTAAGTTTAGTGATATTGTATGGCACAATTAGTGGTCATTTTCCTTCTAGTGTACTCTCCGTATGGTGTTTTATGATCTTAGCATCTTGCCGGTGGTTCTTATATCTAATAAACTTTTTTGTTAAAAACACCTCTCAAGCACGTAAATGTAATTTACATGTAATAAATATCATTTTAGTTATTAAATAAACTCACCACAGTTGCAGATTGACAAATATAACACCATTAAACTATAAATTATTAAAATAAAAGAACCATATTCCAATATATATTATTTACATTGAAAGTTACAAATTAAATTGAGTAGTTTTGAAAAGTCTCCATCATGGGCCATTAAAATTGAAATTTGTATAGGCTAGATTCTGACTATCAACAAAATTTAGTCAAAGTGGGTGGCTTGGCAATCAGTTCAAAGTTGAATTGTTTTTCACGAAATGAAGTTGGCTTTTGCCATTGTTGAATTATTCTAATAATAGCCTTAGGTGTTGTTCTTATTTCACAAGTAACTAAAGTTATATGTCTGAAATGGGGTTCAGTACAACTGTACAAGCAACCCCAAAGCAATCAAACAATGCTCAGAGTCATGTATTGACAAACACAAAACAATCGACTGCAAAAGGATGTATTATGATACTTAAAAGTCGATGTGTTGATGACTTGTTTACTAAGAAAATAATTATTTGGATTTATCTTATCTTAACAAGTCAAATTATGAATACTATGTTACTATACTTTAAAAAAGAGATTAAAAGGTTCTTGAAACCGTAGGTCTTAGCTCCCTAAGATAGAGGTAAGTTCTTTTTATATTTTACCATCCTCGAAGCCTACAAACAGCTTAGCTACAAGTAAGATTATACTACATTAAAACATATTGATTTGTGTTTATTTTGATCTATAATAAGTCTTTTTTTTTGAACAGCTAACTCATACATCCATTAGATCTACACTTGTTCGCGATTGCTTTATTTGTGTAGACCCAACTCGACCCATTTTGACCCTGATTCAATTTAAGCATCACAAAATCAATTTAAGCATCACACGACCCTTCAGACCTTTCTATTATACCACCTAATATGGAGATAAAACTAGGGCATCACCAATAAGGAGGAGATCAAAGAAAAATCTTTTCTTCATAATTTAGAAATAACAAAGAACAACAAATGTTGTTCACAATAGTAGGCCATAATGAACTACATAAACTTCTTATAACCTGTATAATGGACACCAAAAGGTGGCGCTCTTCATCCACCATGCTGATGAATGTCCTCAAGTTCCAAATCATCATCATTATCATCGTCGTCACGATAACGAACAACATTAGGATCTGTTGTAGTGTGGCCTCCCTTTGACCCACAGTTCTTTGACGAGTCGGGGCTTGCAACAAAATCAAAAACGTCCATCGGGTTCATTTGAACTACTGCTGCTGTGATTGTTTGTAGTGTAACTGTAGTATTCATTGAGGGTGGTCTCTATGGTTTCCAGCACTTTATCACCATACTTACTTACTTTTGCCCTGTCATAACTCACCTTGTTATAAGTTTTTCCAACTCATTGATGACTTGCATCAACTTAAGACTAGATCAAAATTAATTATCATGCATATATAATCTAAAATAATTGCGTTTTATGTGCTAAGATGAATAAGTATTAGGCTATATTCCTATTGGATTATGATATGTATTGATGTTAAGATTCTATATAGATTACGTTACTTAGTTTCCTTATTTTAGTTACAATAGATTGCTTATCAAACTTAGACTTTGGTAATCATATTCAGCAAGCTTTAATTCTTTCAATCATCCTTTAGAGTTTTATTAGGTTAATGTAAACCATAGCAACTTTTAAAACCATGCTCCTCAATTTGTTTTGTTCAAATAAGTATCATGGGCCCAACCCAACCCGACCATTAGCAAACACATTCAACCTGCCTATTTTATCACCTTCGTAATCATTTTTTGGGACGATGGGAGGACTACTTACTTGCCAATGCCATTAATCTCGAGAAGCTCTTCTTTAGTTCTGGGAATCCTTTTGCTGATTTGTTTTAGGGTAGCATTCCTAAATCATTAAAACAAAACAGCCTATGATGACAGTTCCTTTATCATCAAATATAATTTGCCAGAATGATATCATTAAATAAATTATAAGAAACTGGTACAAAAGTACTTTCGATCAGACGTTTCAAAACTGGATCCTCATTTCTAATAAAAAAACTTGTATAACTGTAATGAAACGATAGTACTAATATAATTACTCACCCAAAGATATGGTACGCCATGACCCCTTCCCCTGCTTCCTTAACAAGATGTGTTCGAAGCATCTGCAAGGCAGCATATAATTTGGCATAAAGAATCTACAAAAACGAGAATGATTATATAGTTAGAAGTGAAAATCTTGACTTATTATTTATAAATTGTTAAATGCAGGTTATTTTAAAATTTAGCAAGATACCAAGTCTACTTCTGGTTGAGTTTGAACAGGAGTATCTACCCGCAGAGGACTTTGTTTGGATAATGTTAACAACCCCTTTGCTGGAGCTGTTATCTCATTTCTACTAGATTTGGATGTTTTAGTGGCACAAGGAAACCTACAAAGAACATATTGCAGTTGAATGTTAACTGATCCAAAAAAACATGCAAAAGAAAATGTGTGAAAAAAATTGTGATGTACCTTAAAATTATGGTCTGCCTGCCTGCAAGTAAACTAGAGGCCTTCTTATCATTTACCTAACAGACAATCAGGACAAATTAGCAACTCTCAGTTAATATATGTGACAAGAAAAATATAGAACATAAAAATATTCAGAGTATACTGTCAAAACAAAGATGATAAATTTTATTTTTTTCACGGCAAACTTCTTTTAACATTCGTATGATGTCTTTCATATAAGATTATAATTTGTAAATAAGTTAGAGTTAGAGTACTGAAAACTTACTTTAAGGATTGATGACACGCATCCATAATAATCACTTCTTTTAATATCCTCTATAAGAATCTCCTCAACAACAAGATGGTGTAAGACACGTAAAGCTTCTCCTTTGCGACACTTTTTCCAGCTCCATGCAAACTTAAGGTATTGTGCTGATACTTTTTTACCTGTATTATTATGTTTGTCAAGTGACCAAAGTTGCATATCACAAAAAGATTAAAAAATATATCTTAATGGAATAAGCGAGAACTACAATTTGGCTTAAGGAGCCCCTGTAGATTTCCAAGATATGAGATGCTGAGAATTGTTGCTGGACAGATTCCACTAGTTCAACCTGCAAACTACCACAATAACTCAGTAAATATCATGATAATAGGTGACAGTTTCAATCCACTAACTAATTAATGACTGATTGTGGTTGTGACATATCCTCAAACGGGTCAAACATATCCAATCCAGAAAATAGCTAAAAGAAAGGGTCTAAACTCACCCAAAGTATTTTTAATGCATAAGAGTCAATTTTCAAGGTTAAAATTATTATTATAATTTTTAATTGGAATCATAATTTTGTTATCTATTTTAATAAATCAAAAAAAAATCCATTAAAGTGTTTACGGGCCAATCTGACCAGTTTTGTCCCATATTACCAAAAATCCTGTTACCCACCCATGTCGTCTATTGAACATGCCATATTACAGACAACACTTTTCTAGAGAAGCAAAAATGGAAAATATATTCTAGGTGATCATAACCAAATGCCTAGCTATCTCCGTAACATCCTTCGCTATGAGGCTTTGGGCCTTGAAACAATTATCACAAGTTTTCCTGCAGCTGACAGGATCAAACTTTTCTCCAAAATGAATAAGTTGTAGGAAACGTCTACAGTCAACATCATTCTCACAGTAACTGACCTGAAGGAAATAAAAAACTGGTTACCGTTTATATATTATACTATAAATGCCAGCCTGCTAATATCAAAGTTAAAACAACAATATCAATAGTACCATGCGCAAAAGGTTCTCGGTATTAGTTTCTAGTACCCTTCCAGAATTTGCATTCGAGTTTTGCTCCATAAGTCCATGACTAAGCATATGCTTGACCCGTATCTTCAAAAGCAGCAATGTGCAGGCATAATTAGCACAATCGTAAACCCAAGTGAAATATCAGTAAAAAAAATGATTAACGACTTACATAATCACTATAACTATAATACAACACACAAGAAGAATGCTGTCCATCTCTACCTGCACGTCCACACTCCTATTCCATTAAAAATACGCCTATTAATTGACTCGGTAATTGTAAATCAAGAGTAGCAATCTGATCACAGAATATACCTGGTGGTACCCCTCAATGGATTTAGGAAGAGAATGGTGTATGACAAACCGAACATCTGGTTTGTTGATACCTGTAAAATCATGTTATTACTATTAAATATTTTTTTTCTAATAAGCAACCAAAAGACTATCATTATACCCATTCCAAAAGCCACAGTTGCACATATTATACTAATCTCATCTTTACTCCACATCTTTTGAACTGTTGCACGTTTATCAGGGTCCATACTGCCATGGTAAAACGCAGCTTTGTGGCCAAATTCCTGACAAAAAATATTACCATCCACAAGTATATTTGATATTTCTAACTACTAATAAACTAACAGAATGGCAAATGAAGACATATAAGAATGTACCTGTAACTTTTCAGCAATTTTTTCGCAATCCTTCCTTGAAAGACAATAAATGATTCCACATTCATCAAAGTGATTGTCCTTTATGAACTTATCAATATCCTCCACACATTTTTTTGTCTTTGGGATAACTGAAAACCTGTAATAATGGCATGTTTAGAACTTGGAAGGTCAACACTCAAACGTAAAAACAGCCTGTTGTATCTAAAGTCACAATGTCACATACCTTAAATTTGGGCGGTTAAAACTTTGTCGGAAAATAATACAGTCAACAAGACCAAGGGCCTGCACAACATCTTCTTTGACACTGGCTGTGGCAGTAGCAGTTAATGCCAACACGGGTATGTTTGGAAACTTTTGCTTCAAGATTCCAAGACTCTATACAAACTACCCGTACTTAATAACCTAGAAAAACTCAAAGGTATAATCAAGGCCATGACCATAAATACTAAAATACCTGGTAATCTGGTCTGAAGTCATGTCCCCACTGGCTAACACAATGAGCTTCGTCAATGACAATTCTATCTAGTAATTCTCTTGCATATAAGTTTTCCAGTTGACGTAACAAAGCATCACTTCTGCATTCACAATATGAAATCATTGAAAAGTTTGCAGCATAAAAATAGCCATATGTGATCAAAATTTAAATATTGGAATATTTAGTAAGCACTCACTGTGCTACTTTTTCAGGGGTAACATATAAAAGTTTGTAACGACAACGTCCTGAGCATAGTTCTCTGAGAATTCTTGTTGCTCATTCCATTCCATATTTGCACTTAAGCAAGCAGCAGATATGTTAGCCTACAGGGTATTTAGATATGATTCGAAAATTCAGTATAAAGAACCCAATGCAGATGAAAATGTTAACAGCAACCAAATAGCAATACATACCTGCAACAAATGCATTATTTGATCTTGGATCAGAGAAACAAGAGGGGAGATTACAATTGTCACACCTGGAGAAATGAGAGCAGGTAGCTGCAAGGAAGTGATGTAAAACAGATGTGATTCCACAATTAAAATAAAATGAACTCATATAATGATAATGATATAAATATTCCTTACTGCCTCCACTGGTAGACAGTTAGTGTTTGGTATGCTCAAATCAGAGAAGCAATGGAATGGTCCATTCTATTTGAATAAATAATAATAATAGAAACTTGTTACTATAGTCTGATGGAATGGAATGGACCGTCCACAAGAAATACGAATGTGATTTCTTCCATTTAGTTGTTTTTCATTGCATGGATGGAGTGCTTTTCATTTCATTCTGTTATGAAATGGAATGAAAAAGTACACTGCACTTAATATTATTTATTGATCTTCAGTAACATGGATCCATAAAAAAGTTCCAAGACATTAACTAAAATTTTTTATTACTTTCCCAAAATGATATAAGATATACATTTTTTTGTATCTTAGATGGGGTTCTAATGAACTTCTATTATGTTTAATTTCTAATGTAGTAATGTTTGTGTAAAAAACCAAATTAGTTTTAGGCTTAAATTAACAGTGTACAAAGCAGAGATCAAACTATCAGTTGTCTTTATATGTAATACAAATTTTCATATGAAAACCCGCTCAATTTCTACAGGTCAACCAAACATGGTATTGGAACATAATTATTCGTTTTGTTGCCTTGGTTTACCAATCTCCATTTCAGTCAACCAGTCCGTAAATGCATACGTATACAAGCATCCTGATAAGAACCGAAAATCAAAAGCTTTGATTCACCGAAACAAATTACAAGAACAGCCACATTCAAGAGGGCAAATCTCCAAATTCTAAACACAAACTGATTAATAATATTCAAGACAGCCAAAACAACATGAAACTAAACTATTTAAACTAAGAAAGAGCGGGAACAGTTCCTCCCACTTCCTGAATTTTCTGAATTTAGGTTAATTTGGTTTGGGTCAAAAGGTGGGTCCAAATATGACTTGGGTTCGTATCACATCCAAAATCAACAAAAACCGGCATGATGTACCTGATATGTTAGACTCTTTCCACCACCAGTTGGCATCAAGACAAAAACATCATTTCTACTCATTGTTGCATTAATCACCTCTCTTTGGTTGGGACGGAAGGAATGATTCCCAAACACGTTCTTGTTATTAGCCTGAAATCAGAATCATCCGACCATTATCATGACCAGTCACTACTATATTCAGACCTATGCAAAAATCTAAACAATGAAAAATGTTACAAACCTCCAGCTTTTTGGTCCATGGAAAATCTCTCTTGCTCCATTTCTCATCTGAACCTTCAATATAATTAACTTTAACATACTTTCGGATATAATCCCTCTCAATGGGAGCTGAAAAATCACCAAAGTTACCCACTGAGGAACATGAAAATGCTGATGGGTCCAACTTATTATTATACTCATTGGTCTTGTTATGCATGTAAAACTGATCATCCAGTCTAACAGGATTGATCCTTGCAGAAAATGAGAAAGGAGTTTCATACTGTAAAGCTCTAGCAGTTGTAACTGTATATTTTGATTTGCATTCTACATAATCTGTCAAAATATATTTCTCAAGATGTTTGATTTGCTTCTGCAACTGCAGCCTGTCTTGACGAAGTTTTTCTATTTGGTCAGAGTTCAATTCACCGTCGTTATCAAGGAGATCATTTGATATGGAAATGAGCATATCCTTCATAATTTGCAAATGGTTGGCAGCTTCCGGGCAAATTCCTAGCTGAAACAATTTCAGAAGTTAGATCTAGAACCTTACATAGATTAATATGAGATTTGTTTATATAAGGTTTTAGATTACATGCCTTATAACCATGACTACATTCCACACATAGCTCTTGAGGCAAACTTCTATCCTCACATGCTACAATACAATTACTTGCAGCTGGGGTGAAAGGTGGAAAAGTTGAGATCGATGGTCCTGGTGTACAAATTGATTGGACGCTTTCTGTAATCATCTGATCCACGTCAACATTCTGTAGTTCAAAATTAAGTAGAAATATTAGAAAAATATTATTACATGCATAACATGGAATAAAACACTCGAGGTTATTTTCCTTAGCATCTTTACACCTTTATGTCCCTTCCACAATCATTCTTAGTATCAGCCCTTCCAGCTTTAGCAACAGAAGCGGTAACTGTTGCTAATGGTTTGGCCACAAGCCCAGGATTATTATTTTTAATATTAATATCATCCAAATTTCTGTCTGCCAGAGTAAGTCTTGTAAATTTGTTATCCATATCAGAAGAACAATGTTGAGTAGCTGTTTCAAAATCTTGAAAAGCGACTGTATCCCCATCCTTTGCCACTGGCCGACTTTTACCAGGATTTGTATAATTTCTAGAAGACAATTTGAGGTTGGAAAGAGCTTGCCAAGCCTGTCAAAATTTTGAATATTTATTAAGTTCCATTTTATTAGGGGATATATCATAAAAATTGAACAGCTGCTGTTTTTGAAGAGTCAAGTATCAAATTTATGTGTTACCTTGTCGACTTGTGGAGCGTGTGCAGTTTTAACATTCTCAAATTTACAAGAGAATGACCTGGAGAAAAGAAAAGAAAGGTGGAATCTCAAACATAACATAACTACATAAAGAAACTATATGATAACTTATTAAAGGATTTCTTTTGACTAGACATTTTTAGATTACAAAACAATTAAGGGCTTTGAAAGAAATACACCTTCTCTCCCAGAATAAATAATCCACAGAGATGAAGGATCATGTTAACCGATTTCAAAGTTTCTAAACAAACTTTTTCTAGTACAAATGCTTGCTCACCTTTCAGATTGAACATACCTTGCACTTGCAGCCATTTCTTCCGCAACCGAATGTTTTTGGGGTGTCAGTGAGAAAAGAAAGTTACATTTCAATGTTTTGTCTTCACGCAAAATATTATCATGTGATTTGGCATGCTGCCTCCAGTTACTTCTCATCGACTTGTCAGCATCTCCACCACAGTTGCTTCTACCAAAGATAAGCCATAACAATAAAACAAACATTGAAGATGATCGTAAAGTAAAAGAACTAATAGGAAAAGACCTATGGTTACTTCTCATACCTCAAAAATGTTTGTTCTAGGTCACTCATTGATATATTCATCTACCAATAAGTAACTTCTGAGTTCTGCCTGCTAGTAAATTACATCAAAAACCAATATGGCAGATCACACTTTATACCTAAATGAAACATCAAAAGACCGCAAGAACAGCAAGCACAGATAAATAACTTCAGACAGACCAATTAATGTCTATGATGAAATGCCCCAAATCATATAACTCAAAATCTAGTTCAAATTTAGCACCCATAATCAAACAATCTGACTCAACTCTCTTTAATATTACAGGCTATAATTCCAAATATAAACATGGAATGTCTAGAAACAATTAGCACAACGGATATTTATATGACTAAAAAATATAAACTTGGTTATCATATATCCATCAGTTTGACAAAAATTGCTGGTGCGTATTAACATATAAACATATTCCCCGAGAAAAACTCTCTATCAGCAGATAATATGCATAATTTGTTTTTGTAAATGAAGACTTAGTACATATTCAAAGATATAATCATGCATACGAATGTAAGAGCACTCACAATATATGAAGACTTAGTACATAATCGAATCACAAAAGCTACTATGTCTGTATATATACAAGAAACCTTTTGTTGTATAATTTCTTACCAGATGTACATACAAGCTAATGTACATAAT
>CM046449.1:69690048-69837548 GCA_025506515.1 Flaveria trinervia | reverse complement strand
TCACTAGAACCACAGGTTTGCGACGATTACCTTTTTTATAATATAGATTTTTGAATGTTATGAACGACGTTCAATTTCTTTTGTGTTAGAGTATTCATAGTCCATCCCCTATCATCATCCTTATAATTACATTAAAAATCAGTATTTTTTTCTCTCCTTCTAATTAAATAATATATTTTTCATATATTTATCATTATATTTTCTCTCTCACCCACTCACAACCACTTTAGAAAATATTAAAAAATTTATGAGGGTCGTATCGTGTTTCCCCAACATTAATTTCATATCTCTTCACTCACAACCACTTACAACGATTCCTATAATATAGGGCACACACTCACATAAAAATAGGAAATACGTTGTGAATGCCCTTACTTCAACGTTCAATTTGCAGTAAAAAGTCAACATTAGTTTTTTTTTCAGTTTTATGTTCCTCGTAACATAGGTTCTTAAAAGCATTCACAGTGACTTTCTTATCTTTATCCATATAATTACACTAAAATTCATTATATTTTCTTTCTCCTTTTCAATTAAATAATACTTTTTGTATCTTTATCGTTACTTTTTTCTCTCTCCTCCACTTACAATCACTTTAAAAAAAATATTTAAAAACTTATAAGGATTTGAGTAATGATTCTTAAATATACCAATTTACAATAATATTTTCTCTCTCATTCATTTACAAGCACTAAAAACTATGTTTAAAATTAATTCAATCTAACCTAATCTTCAACAAACATATAAATAATTATAATTTTTTAATCAACTTATAAAAATAACTAAAAGAAATGTATACTTAATTTTACATCATATTTAAGATATATAATGAATAATCAGATAATATATAAAGAATAATTAAATAATTTTTACTTGTGTTACAAATAATCAAATAATATATAACAATTTATCAAAAAATCTGTAATCAGATTATGCAAATAATTAAATAATTAATCATACACTCAATCAAATCATATCTTCTAACCTATGTAACGAATAATAAGATGTAATGTTGTATACCAACTCAATGAAATAAACTCAAACAACTCAAGTTGAGCTTGAATAAATTGATAAAAGGTGTTGACTTCAGTACACCCTAATTGCTAACAGAACTACAACAATGATTATATATGACACATAATTAACAAATATAAACTAATTAAACTACAAACCAAACTGTAAAACATACCAAAACCACCATAATATAAAATTATCATTTTTACCAAAAAGAACCCAATTCAGCAACTAGAAATGGAAGGATAATTGTAATGTCCTCACACACCAGCACACCTATTAAACACAAATACCACACAAATTTACAGATTTAACCTCCATTTTTACACAAATTTTCCAACTAATGAAAGAGGGGTGGTTTCAGATGGGACCAATTTCTCCACTTTCATGAGCTTCTTTAACTCTCTTCTCATACTCATCTTCTTCTTCCTCTTCCCCTTCCTCTTCATCTCCTCCTTCTCCCTCATCTTCTTTATCTTTATCATCACCATCACCGTCATCTTCATCATCCTCGTCTTCATCCCCCCACCCATACCCGCTATAGGATCGCGAAACTGGCGGTGGGACCCTTGCCTCCTCGACAATCTTCATGATTTCCTCTACACTTTGTGGGGAAAATGTTGGATTGTCCTTCCTGTAGTATGCAGCCTGTGCTGCTTCTGTTAGTTCACGAGGCAAGTTCTTCAGGAACCATGGATGGCTCTTGATTTCCTTCAGGGTGATTCTCTATAGCAAAAAGATATACGAATGTTGACATATGATTTGTATATGATCAAAAAATAAGCGTTTGTAAAGTCGACACTTTCACTTAAAAGTATTTAGTAAACGTACCCTTGATGCATTGGCAACAAATATCCGAGAAAGAAGATGCCTACAGTCTTGAGATATGTGAACATAGTCTGGGATTTTGTACTGAACAGCCATTATACGCTGCGAGTCAAAGGTCAAAAGTCAGCATCAGGAAGTCAAAAGAAATGTTATCATAAAGCAAGTAAAGTAAAGCCACTACTTGAATTGTCTTCCTAAAGTTCTTGGGATCTTCTTGATCTTCAAAAGGGTACGCCCCCACCAGCATCACGTAAAGTGTCACTCCACAAGACCAACATCTGCTGTCTAAAGATCACAAAGCAAAATTCACAAACACCAAAGCATATGGAACTTTAAACTCGTAACTTTAGAACAAAGATGCATGCAATCAACAATCATTTCACAACTTTCATCAACAGTCATCCAAATCATCGATGACATTGTTGTAACATACCCAAAAGAAATCAGAGCATAAAGAGTTAAATTTTTTACCTTGCCATCATATTCTCTACGAGAAAGAACTTCAGGAGCAATGTACGCAGGAGTGCCAACTGTGGATTTGGGCCTCGAGTGCAGCAGAGATGACTATATAATTAACCAGAACAATTAATCTATATTACTTGCAAAACAAAATGGACAATAACTTACAAGATGAATACCTTTGAGTAGCCAAAATCACAGATTTTCAGCCGTGGTGCAGGGCTCCCATCTAAAAGAGTGTTCTCAAGCTTCAAATCTCTATGGCATATTTGCTGCACAACATTAATAACACATAACTTGATGAAATCAATCACATCTAACATAACACCAATGTATATGCATAAAACCATAAAAGATCATGATATGTGTGTTTCTTTGAAAGCTCCTGTTACCATGAAGTGACAGTAGTGAACTCCAGATATAAGCTGTTGGAAGAAGTATCTAGCCTGAAATATCAACAGATCATATCAATTAACAGACGAATTCAAGTCAATGACGGTAATCTCAATCGAATAAATCAGTTTCTGTTTTCAATATCTCTAAGACCTCATCTTCACTGAATCTTCCAGCATTACAAATCCTCTCAAAAAGCTCCCCACCCGCAGCATACTCCATGACAATAGCAAGGTGGGTGGGAGTGAGCACCACCTATAAATCACCACAAATTTCAGCATAAAACACAATCCACAGTGTCACAAAAACCATAACAATCCTGATTGACCATTTACCTCTCTAAACCGAATTATGTTTGGATGTCGAAGTGATCTGTGATTAATGATTTCTCTAGCAACATTCTCATCAATCTACAACCAAAAGAGAACACGCCCAAATCATAATTTATCCTACAGCTCACATTTTTAGACAAACAAGAGTACAAGACACATATAGATTACTAACACTAGATAAGACAGCTACATATTTGATTATGTGTACTGTACGCATCTTATTAACAACTCAGTCTTCCAACAACATCAATCTGAATAAAATAACACTAAAATCAAGTAAAACTACGACAAAAATACCTTATGCCCTCTTTCAATATACTTCATAGCAACAAGCTCTTTAGTAACCTTATTCCTCATCAATCTAGCAACTCCAAAGTTCCCAGATCCTATATCCTTCACAAGCTCGTACTTCTCCATTGCTCTTTTCACAACAACAATCAGACAACCCAAAAGACACAAAAGCAATCAAAGAACGAAAACAACAATCGCAGTGATTCCAACTCAATTCCAACCCTCCATCAACCCAATAACACCGGATGAAATCGAAAACCCTAAGAGATAGAACGGAAGCCCCAGGCTACAGTTTTGCAGCAAATCGGGAATCGGGGATCGGAAATCTTGGATTGGTGGAAAAGGGTTTCGGTGATTCGATTCGTTTGTTGTGGAGCAAAAGAGAAAACCCTAATCTTGTTGCTGGCAATTAGGGCAAATTAACAGTTATTTTGATGGGATTTGCTGTAAAGATGGAATTTTTGTGAAAAAGACGTGAGATTGCGGAGGAAGAAAGGAAAGTATATGAGAGAAAGATAGAAGATGCAACACAAGTGCGAAAAGGAGGTGTATTTGTATTTGTTATGCTGTCTGTAATGTAATGTAATATCTCTGTGTGAGAGAGAGTGAGAGAGAAGGCAAAATCAGTATTGTTGGGAAGAGAATATTGGCGTAAAATAATTAATAATTTGGTTTAAATAATATGATTATAATTTTTATATTACATGGTATGGTTATAAGTAGTTGCAAGTGAAGGATATTAAAAATTACTGTTTGATCTGTATTTTTTGGAATTACTGTTCAAAACCCTATAATGTTTTTAATATATTTTAAGTGGTTGTGAGTGATGAAAAGAGAAAAAATAATGATAAAATAGAAAAAAAGAAGGAAAAATAATTATTTACAGTGTAATTATATGAATAAAGATAATGAATGAATTGTGAATGCTCTAAATATTAAACAAATAAAAGTTCTGAACCAATAAAAACTAGTATATCATTTAACTATTCAAAAATAAATGTCTGATCAATTCAGATAAGAGGTCTTAACATTTTAATCATTCAACATTATAACTATTAATCATTCAATATTAGTATAATATTTAAATATTTAAAGACAAATGTCTGAACTATTTAAACATCTGCTCACAAAACAAACAGTTTAAACCATTAAATGTTTAACCATTCCAACATCTGAACCATTAAAAAACTGATTCAGATGCTACCAAACATCTCTTTAAATATTATTATTATTTTGTAATTAGGTTATTTATATTTAAATATCATTTTATTGAATATAAGTAATTAAATTAAATATTACAAAAGTTGTAAACAGGACTCTTTTTCTTCTTGTCATGGTTTTTTTCTACTACGGTGTTATTTGTGTTTTTATGGCATACGCAAAGACGTGAGTGTTTTAAGGTATATTGGGTTGCATTATTATAAATGGTTTCATTTCATCTAACGTACGTTGATAGTTTAAAAGAACAAATGTTTTTTTCACTAGAGCACTTTTGTCATTTGGACATTAAGTTGCTTTATTATTTGTATCTTTTTGTTAATTAAATTATTATCGGTGTGGTAATCTTCTCTATAATTTTTTTTCAAAAATAAATTTTGATCTTTGCTTATTTTATGGTTTTGAAGGATAAAGTTGTTTATTTGCTTATTTTATGGTTTTGAAGGATAAAGTTGTTTATGTTAAAATTGACATTAATGATCTTGTTAAAGCAATGATGTATATCATAGAAGAACTTTACAACACCAAAGCACTAGTTGTTAGTTGGTTCAAATCTTACGATGACCTTCAAAAGACAAAGGATTTCAACATCAAAAGATTTTTCACAAAGTTGATATGAAAAAGTGGTCGATAGTACTACACAATGGACTTCAGCAACAAAAGTTTTCTTTATGTTTTACATTAAATGGACCACACTCAGGGCAATCCAATCACGCTTTAGGCAAGTGTGAGCGTGTTTGTTCCTTGCGTGACCACACGTGCTAGGGTTTCTAGATACTTGTGACTTAATCAAGTAAAACCGTGCCAACTGCCTTGCATGAATTCTCCTTATGCATAATGGCAATATCTGCTAAGAGTTGACATGATACGTAACATAGATTATCTTTGCAAATCTAACGATTGGAAGAAAGTGTCAACACATGAATGCACAACCACATGTCTTGGGTGAGTGCCTCCCATGCGTAACCACTCCTCACCGAATCTTTTAGATAGGAGGTTTTTTCCACTACTTGAAAGAGGGACAAAGACGGAGTTTGCATATTTTTAGTGATTTTCTCTCTAGATGTCATTAGATTTTTATGTTCTTTACCTTTACTTTCTATTGAATTTGTAGTATTGACTCTTAAACGTTTAGTTCCTGTAATCCTTAAGTTTATTTTCTTTTTTATTTCCTTAAGTTAACATGTATTTTGTGATATATTTGGTTCTAGTGCTATAGTTAAGATGATGATGCGCTAAATTGTCTTTGGATGGGATCGGAAAAGATGAATATGAGCTAATAATTGATAAACATGTGTGATTCAAGGTAAAGTTTTGTTTTTGTTAAAATATCTTCATGATTATTTTTCAACTACTGGGTGTTTTCATGAGTCTTGATTTTATTTTCTCAAACTTGTGATTATTGGTAAACTTTATGTTTCTACCAATCATCCCTGAAATATATGTACTGGCATTTGAACTTAGGAATTGGTGAATGTAGTTTTGAATACAATAAATGAATTGTAAACCTTCACCAATCACATATAACTTGACAGGTCGTTGTAATTGTGATCATTTTGACATACAATTGCTAATGTTTGTATAAAGTTTGTTGACACAATGTTAGTTTACGTCATCATAGTACGGATGCCATAAGTTGAATGAATGCACAATGTGTTTAGATTACTGAATGGTTTTTAGATTAGTGAATCATGACATATAACTATTCTATTACTTATAAATAATTTCATATTAATTATCACTTGGGTTTTCAAGAAATGAATACAGGTGGTTACCTTGTAATTCTTCATTTTAACTTTTCAAATAATCTCGATGTCCTTGACGGGACCATAGTCAGCATTTATGTTTATGTGATTTTGTCTATCATTTTCATAATGTTATCAAAGTTTGGAGCCAATGTGACATTTTCTCTTCATTAACTACTTGTTACTGCTTACTTGTTTATATTAACTATTAAAATTACTTTAACTAACACTCCATCAATATTATTTGGTTAGACATTTTTTTGAACGACCAACGAATAATTTTAACGTGTGTAATAAATATTTAAATGCCTGTAATCAGTATTATTATAACGTGTGTAATCAATAATATTGATTACAGACATTATTACACGAATTATGTATTATCATTTCTTATATTTATTATTAGATCGGTTTCGAATAGTGATTATGTATGTATATATATACGATTCATTGTATTGGATGAGATAAAATCTCTAATCTATAGATCCTAATAAAGCGATCTTTCTAAAGCCACATGTTATTCTTTTGACTTACATCTTTGTCACTTGTCATTTTTATAAAATTCACTTTATTTTTTCCTCCAAAGTCGTAATTTTGTTGGAGCTCTTAAAGATTAACATTTTAGTTTTTAGTTTACTTTTGTCATAGAATAAGAACTTATTTTGTAAATATATATTCTTTTTGTTTATTTATTAATATAAATAGGATTATATGTGTTGGGTATTCTACTTTGGAAGAAATTGAAGATTTCAATATTACTGAAGTTGAAGACTTGAAGCACAAAATCAACAAAAATATTAGCCTAGGGTTTGTTTTGTAATTATTGTAAATACTAGACTAGTATATATATATATATATATTAGCACATATTATCATTGTAAAGGTGGACTAATTCACCACTTGTTAGGGTGAATTAAGTTCATCATCAACAACAATATATCATCATCCTTCAAGGATGATGATTTCAACAATATATCAATAAACATCAAACATTAAACACGTTGGTGTTCTTCATTGTCATCATTATTATATATTCATCATGTGTTCATCATTATATATTTCAGCAACTAATCATTCAAGTTCTTGTCTTTATCAATATGAATCCTAAGATCCATGCTCATTGTTCCCGTTCATATCGGGAACACACAATCGGTATCAGAGCTGGAGTTGATAGATTCATATTGATTTTGATGAGATTTTATGCTTAGTTTGCTGAAATTATTAAAGATTTGAAGAAAAACAAACAACAATCAATCAACATAGGGTTGCGGCTGCCTCAAGATCAAAAAGTTGCAGATTTGGGGGTGTTTCTGAACCATTTGCGGCTGCCAAACAAGGATCAAACAAATGCGGATTAGGGTTGCTTCCAATCTGAATGTGGCTGCCAATTATGGGGTGCAAAAGAGGCTGCCAAAGGTAGCTCTTGCGGCCGCAAAAGAGGCTGCAAAGGCAGTGTGCAAGGCAAGGCTTGCGGCCACATAGGGGCTGCCGATCAGGGATCTTCCGACCACATTAGGGTTGTCGAATGGGGATGCCCACATTAGGGTGATGCGGCCAAACATGGCTGCCAAATACGGCTGCCATGTAGAGCCTCATGCGACATTAGGGACCCCTAATTAGGGTTGCCGAACCAAAGTTCGTTTGCGGCCACATTAGGGTTGCAAAATTAAGGTTTGCAACCTAGGGTTGCAAAGGGGCTCAAGAACACAATTGGCTTTGTTTCTTGGGCTCCATCGTTAAACAAAAAACATTAGTTGGAACTGGGCTTAAGCGTTGAAGATTGGGCTTATGATCAACAAAACAAATTGGGCTTCGCATTTGGGCTCTATTATTAAACAAAAACATTAGTTGGAATTGGGCTCAAGTGTTGAAGATTGGGCTTATGATCAACAAAACAAATTTGGGCTTTGTATTCGGGCTCTCATCAACAAAAACAAGTAATATTTTACACAATATAGTGGTACCAAAGTTTTGAAGACCTCGCTTCCGCATCAACAACAAATTTCTTAACTTTGGACAACTATTCAACAAAAACAAGATCAAGCTTCAATTTACATTGAAAATCTACAATTTAGGGGGTATTGTTGGGTTATTCTACTTTGGAAGAAATTGAAGATTTCAATATTATTGAAGTTGAAGACTTGAAGCACAAAATCAACAAAAATATTAGCCTAGGGTTGTTTTGTATTATTGTAAATACTAGACTAGTATATCATATTAGCACTATTATATTGTAAAGGGTGACTAATTCACCACTTGTTAGGGTGAATTAAGTTCATCATCAACAACAATATATCATCATCCTTCAAGGATGATGATTTCAACAATATATCAATAAACATCAAATATTAAACACGTTGGTGTTCTTTGGTTCATCATTTATATCTTCATCATTATTATATTTCAGCAACTAATCATTCAAGTTCTTGTCTTTATCAATATGAATCCTAAGATCCATACTCATTGTTCCCGTTCATATCGGGAACACACAATATGTATTTTGTGCAGTACACATATGATTAGACTTTTGAGAACTCTCTCTTTATGCACTTTGTAATCCTTTGCTAATATCAATGAAACTTCTATGAATTATTCTAATAATTGCATATGTTGATTACTTGTTCATATAATTCTCAATTGCTTTACATCATACACACAGATCGAGCCATTTGAACCTATCAAATTAATCATTAAAACTAATTATCTCTCTTATTAAACATCAATTTTATTAATTGTAATATTTTCTTTCTCATCTTGAATTTTTAAAATCAATGTATCTTTTAAAATTAGATTATATTAAGAAAATAAAAAATCACAATTTTAATTAAAATAGAACTAATAATAAAATATATTTATATAATAAAATTTTCAAAAACACTAACGTTTTTGAAACAAAATATTTAAATTTGTCCTTTTTTAAAAAAGTATAAAAAAATGAACTTTTATAAAAACGATCTTATTAAAACAACTAGAAAAATTACAAGTCAAAGTTTTTAATAAACAATATTTTCATAAAAATAAATTCTTTTATAAAATAATCTTAATATGAATGTTTAAAAATAAAACTATTTAAATAAGATAGTTAAAAAAATATTATAATTTTTTTTATTTTCTTGAACTATTACGTATACAATATTCATATCTTATATTAAAATATCGTACTGTAATCTTTGTATTTATTAAATAATTATTATCGTTTAATAATAGGTTTCTAGCTTATGTATCTATATATTTATCGTTTGTTTGTATATCAATCTATCTATAATAAGAAAAAAATAATATAATATGTGACATAATTATAAGTCTCATCATACTAACTTTCTCATTTCTGTCTATTTTTAAAACTAATATTGAATACTAATAATATTACTAATACTATTTTCAAATTAAAAAATATATAATATAATAATTTGAAATTCTATTATTTAAATTAAAAACACACTTTTAAAAACAAAAAAAAAAAACAAGACTTTAAAAAACATGTTACTTAAAACAAAATGTTTAAAAACACAAATTTTTATAAAACAAAAGTTTAATAAAAATATTATTGTTTATTACTTAAAGTAACTACTTAAGTAATTATAATCATATTTTATCTTCAAACATAGTTTTATAAAATAATATTTTACTAATTATTTAATAATTTATTTATTCAACCCGCGTACTACACAGGGTACTAACCCAGTGAAATAACATTCTCTCATTTTCTCCAAATTATCTTTGTTCTTGTATATATTAGTCATTGTTATACAACACGTAATCAAAAGCTCGTTGCTCTTTGAGTCTTTGTTTATTTTTTTTGAGTGATATGGCCATCTTGTTGAAATAGACGTAGCAATTCATTATAGATATGGCGGCTAGCATGTGAAAGCCGAAGACGATAATGACCAATGTTGATCGAACGCGTTACCGACTTATCGTGGTCTTCATCGGCTACCAAAGTTAGAATGATCAAGTTAATAACAACGACTCTCAAGTATGATTGAAACACTCTCTCTGTTATGCTACGTATGCTTAAACACATTTGAAAACATCAATCCAATGAATAATTTTGATCTCTAAAATTGGTAAACAGAGAATTTTGTATTATTTATTTAAGTGTATTTTCAAAGAAACACTAAAAAACCATTTATAGACATGGAATAACCAAAAATATAGAAACAATATAAATTGATGATAGAGAGGAGATATGGCCAGCCTGTGAAGGCTCGATGATTACTCCATGATTTGTGTTTTCCACTTTAGTGAATATTCTAACACTCCCCCTCAAGTGTGTAGTGGGATCTCCAATACCTAACTTGGACAAAACTGATTCGAACGTCCTGCTGCAACTGCCTTTGTTAGAATATCTGCAATTGGTCTTTAGATCTTACAAATAAAAGTTCGATAGTGCCATCTTCAATTTTTTCTTTATGAAATGTCGATCTATTTCAACGTGCTTTGTTCTATCATGTTGCACCGGGTTCTCTGAAATTTTAATTGCAGCTTTATTATCGCACATTAGCTGAGTTGGATGTTTAAAAGGAGGCCCGATTTCTTCATTATCTTCTTTAACCAAAGAATTTCTGTGATTTCCTCCACGTTCCCTTAAATTCTGATTACACTTGATAATGACACTCCCTAGTTTCTTACTCCTCCAAGTCACCAAGTTACCTCCAAGAAGGGTGAAGTAACCGCAGTTGATCGTTTATCATTAGGATTCCCTCCCCAATCGGCATCGTAAATACTGTAACATCCAGATGTCCGTTGTTCTTGAAAAGTAACCTCTACCTGGTGTGCTTCAAGATACCGAATAATCCTTATTACTGCCTCCATATGATCTTCTTGAGGATGGTGCATGAATTGGCTAACATTCCTACCGCGTACGCAATGTCGGGTCGAGTGTGAGCCAAGTAAATTAATTTTCCCACTAACTTGCTACCTCTCTTTATTCACTAACTTGGCTCCTTCAGTTATTTTCAGTTTGTGGTTCACAACCATGGGAGTATCATTGGTTTGCAATCCACCATACAACTTCAGCTAATAGATCCAATATATATTTACGTTGAGAGATATAGATCCTTCTCTTGATCTTAGAACCTCAATCCTAAGAAATATTTCAATCTTCCAAGATCTTTATTTCAAACTCCTTGAATAGATTTTTACGTAAGGAAATAATTTCTTCCTCATCACTCCCTGTTATAATCATGTCATCAACATATATAAGACAAGTGACCAACTCTCCTCTCCTTTTGTAGAACAACGTATGATCCCCGTACTTGTTTGTATCCATACCGCTTCATTGCCATTGTAAAACTTCCAAACCATGTGCGTGGAGATTGTTTGAGCCCATATAACGCCCTCTTTAGTTTACATCCCTCATTTTCTTTAAACTCATCCGAGAACCCTGGAGGGGGTTCCATATACACTTATTCTTTCAAGTCTCCATGTAAGAAAGCATTTTTCACATCAAATTGATGATGAAGCGGCCAATCTTGGTTTGCTGCTATTGACAAAATAGTACTCTGATAGTGTCAATTTTTGCAACAGGGGAAAACGTTTCAGAGTAGTCAATACCATTGTTTTTTTATACCCTTGGCAACTAATCTTGCTTGTGCCGCTTGATAGTACCATCAGATTTATACTTAATACTAAACACCCATCTACAACCAACCGGTTCTTCCCTTGTGGTAACCTGCACTTCTCCCATGTGCCACTCTGTTTAAAGCTTCCGTTTCGTATTCATTGCTTCTTGCCATTCAGCTATCTTCTTAGCTTATTGGGCTGTGTTGGAATTTTTTCCGAAAGAATAGCAGCTAAAAAACCTTTGCAATGTTGGCCATCCTCCCTGTCGGTTCTTATCGGATACTTCAAGGTATGAGAAACAGTTCGGTGAATACCGGGTAGGAGGAAACCCTCTATTTTCCTTGGAGGCATGAAGCTAGTTTCCGGTTGTCCTTCTTGTTCAATAAAAGGACTCTCTGAAACATCATGGTCGTAGCATTTTTGTGAACTATGGTGTTGTAAATGTTTGCCTTTGTTGGACACCATCTGCAAGAGAGTCACTACTGTTTGTATTAGTAGAAGTATATCTGCGGCATTTATTTCTGTTGGACATCATTCTCAGGACAATCATTGGTGGTGTGAGTGGACTCGCGCCCTCTCTTATGTTGGAAGTGAGTTCAGTGGCGCCATCTAAAACTCTGTTGGAACATCCCTAGGACAACTTTCATATAGCAGCCAATTGAGTGATTCACTTACTTTCTCCCCTGAACACTAGATTGGTGACCGAAAAAATAATCAGATTCTAAAAAATCACAGTCCATGGTGACATGAACTCGGCGCGTAATAGGATTGTAGCACCGATAGCCCCGTTGGTGGTGAGCTACCCAACAAAGACACATTTCTCGGCACATGGACTAAGTTTGTTTTGACTAGTTTGGGAATATGAACAAATACAGAACAACCGAAGACCCGAGTGGTAAGGTCATAACAGATGGAATTCTTACTTGGGTGGCTAGGACTTGCAATGGGGTTTGTTTCCTAGAATTTGAGTTGGGAGACAATTTGCGAGGTAAGTTGATTGTAGCAAGAGCTTCGGGCCAAAGAGAATGAGGCACTCGAGATTCATCATAATGACACGAGTTTTTTCAAGTAGCGTACGATTTTTCCTTTCTGTAGTTCATTTTGTTGAGGAGTGTTGGGACATGTGGTTTGATGGATAAGACCATTTCCTTGAAAATTTTTTGCATTGTTTTGTTTCAAATTCAGTTCCATTATCGGACCGGAGGATCTGAATTTTTTCTTAAATTGAGTCTGAATCATTTTGTAAAAAACTAAAAAAGATCTCTGACACTTCTGATATGTTTCATGAAGTATATCCAATTCATTCTTGGAAATCATCCACAAATAAAACAAAGTATTTGAAACTGGCTATTGGTGGAATCTGGTGTTGCCCCCAAACATCGGAATGGATTAACGAAAAAGTAGAATCACCGTGTATTACTTTGATTAAAAAGGCCTATGATTTTTGCAAGAATGCAGGTTTCACATTTCTTGGGAATGATGTTATTTAAAAAAAGACTAGGAAACAAAATTTTAAGATAGCCAAAAGATGGATGACCAAGTCGTCGATGCCATAACCAGTTGTCTTTTGGTTGTTCCATGAGCAAGCATGGCAGGTCCCTTGTGAACTACTTCATCAACATAGTAGAGACTCCTGTTCAGTACCACGCCCAATGATTTCCTTCGTACGAATGTCCCGTAAAATACAAAAGCTTGGATACATAAGCACCACACAATTGAGTGTTTTGTCACTGGCTAACAGATAACAACTTTGAGGATAGGGAAGGAATGTATAAACATATTTTTTATTTTTATTTGGTCTGAAAAAAAATGATTGATCCTCCCCCTTTGACTTTAACAATTTCCCCACTAGCAGTCTCATATGAGACTTTGATGGAGATGACATGTTACAAAAATCTTAGGATCATAGGACATGGTATTGTAGCCCCGCAATCAAAATCCAGTTCATCGATGTTCTCGAGTGAGAGTGAGAGTTGGGCCGAGCATGGAAAGCTTTGGATTCATTGGTTTGTATTAGAGCTTTCTTGGTTGAGTCTGTAAAAAATAAACATTTGGAGGAAAAAATTAAAGTTAATAATAGAGGGTTATGAGATGTAACTCTCTAACCCTTTACCTCCAAGTATTTCATGAGAGTTCATAGCCATTCCCCCAAAACCAGTGCTACTTCCCTGCCCCTTCACAACGGGTCTTCTCCCACACTTGCTGCCGAAGCACCTTTGACATCAGATCTGAAGCGCTGTTGTTCTTTTCCTTATGACTATCCTCTACCATCGGGTAGCCAACTAGTTTGAAACATGTCTCTTTAGTATGTTTCTTCATCTTGCAGTGGGTACAATACAACTTGGATTTATCTTCTTTCTCCTTAGCTCGAAATTTACTTCTTTGTGCCAAATCTTTGGTGGCCAAACCCGTTCCAATTTCTGTTGAGTCATTGTCGATAGAACCCGATTCAGTATATTAAGTCTGGCTATCTCCCTGCGTATCGTGGCGTATGCCGTTTCTACCGATGGAAGTGGATCTTTCTTCAGAATGTCTCATTTGATTGGTTCCAACTTGTCATCAACTGCTGTTAGTAGTGATAGAGTCTTTGTTCTTGAGTCTTCTTATTGTAGATCTGAATATCATCCGGGTCCTTCATTGGGTTTGGGTCCCTCCTGTCAATAGACATCCAGATACTTTGTGTTGTTCCACAAGTCTTCCGACGTATCCGATCCTTGTCTTAATTAATTAGCTCTTGTGGAGATCAACACCTGTAACAAGTCGGTTCCGAAGCCGTACGTGGTGGCTAAACCATCCCAGAGAGCTTTTGCAGTTGGGTATTGTGAAACATTATTCACCAGATTTGATTCAAGATTTTGGATAATCCAAGTGAAGACACACCGGTCATCTTGTTCCACCGTGTATACGTCTTGTCGGTCTTAGAAGGAGGTGTGGGTTCCCCTGTAATGTGAGAACTTCTCCCCCTTCCCCCATTGCTTTCTTCATTAGAGTTGCCCATAGGGCATAGTTGTCATCACCGAGTTTAATCCCTAGAGATAAATTCTCAGGATAACTGTTGGTTGCTGTGTTCGAGACCATTTCTCAACAGTGCAGCGATCTGCATTGTCAATTCATCGGGAATCTAGTTGACGAGGCTTCATTATCAGGCATCTTTTGTTAAAGATGATCCAAATTCCCAGGTTTAAACGTGCTCTGATACCATGATCAACTGGTAAACAGAGAATTTGTATTATATTATTTAAGTGTATTTTCAAAGAAACACTAACAACATTATATAGACATGGAATAACCAAAAATATAGAAACAATATAAATTGATTGACAGAGAGGAGATTATGGCCAGCCTGTGAATGGCTTGATGATTACTCCATGATTTGTGTTTTCCAGTTTAGTGGAATATTCTAACAAAACCTGGCAAGACGCATTTACCAATAAGCTTTTGATATCCAATATACGACACTTCTCACCAAATTAGAACATGTCTAAAATTCCTTGGCCCAATTCTTTCCGGTAGTATATGTTTTCAATATATATACACACAATACTAAAGCATGGTTTGAGTTCTAATGAAAAAAATTGCATTATGTTTAGATAACATTTATTTATTACATAAATAAAAAGTATACAAGATTTATATAAAGTCCTATTATGAATAATTATGATAACTAGAAGGATACCGTTCGCGCGCTGCACGATATGGTGCAGTTTCATATATATATTCTTGTACAAACGATTTTTTAGAGGTGGATTTAACATTTCTAAGTGCTTTTTGTTGCACACTACATGTGTACATTTACATTCAAAAGGATGGGATGGTGTTAGCCATTTTATGTTTAGCCATGTGTTTGTTCTGGAATAACAAAATACTTGTTCGGTCTTGGTTTGGAATATACTTGTCTAGAACAACAAAAGATTTGTGCTTCTAGCAGGCTCAAAAGTGATGACACTATTGCCTAGTCATTCTTGGTTTCTTGCATGTTGTTGTGTCTCCAGCTACAAGAAACAGATGTTAGTTGGGTTTCATAAGGAAGGGGTAAACAAAGACATGTTGTTAATGGTATGATGTATATTTGTGTGTGTATTCACCTTCAACTTGGAATAAAGCTCTTTTGTTGTGCCCTATTTGTGGTGCTGGGGTTGTGGTACTGTAGTGCTTGTCGATGGTGTTTCTGTGACATGTTTTCAATCGTGTTCACAGTACAAGTGTTGTTCCAGTTGGGTTTTTTGTGCTTGAAGGTGAAAAACAAACTGCTTGTCTATGATTTTATGACAAGTAGCTCCATGCATGTTTCTCCAAGCAGGTTTGTTGCAGCTTTGTTAAAGATTGTTGCAGTGATACTCTTGTGCTGTTTGAGATTGTTGCTGAGATTCGGTATCTACAATATTTTTTGTAAGTATTGTGTTTTATTTTAGCGCTATAATGTTAGGGAGGTGCTTACATTTCAGTTGGCTGGTTGTGGTTGCCATGGTGCGAGCAATACCATTCATTTGCAACTTGGATAAGAGACTGGTCACAATCAGGACAACCAATGGAGTGCCACTCTCTAGTGGCATCTATGTTTGTTATTGCTGCATTGACTGTGTATGTTTGTCCCTGGAATAATAGAGGGATAAAGAAAATATGTTTAGAAAACTGATTGCAAAAATGTTTCTTGTTTTCTATTTTGGTTGTTTGTACTACTGTTAGTTTCGTGGAATCTTTAGCTGCAATTTCAGAAATGTGACACTTTTTCTCAGCTTTGTTGGTGTTTGACTGTAGGCATTAGCTTCTATGGGATTGTTATGTTTCTCTGACTCCAGGCTTTCAAACCTGTAAGGAATAATCCATTATGAAACTTTATTGAAACTTTCTTTGACAATAAATTTTATTCCTTGAAAGTTTTCAAAAAAAAAAATGAAAAAGTGGCCGCTGAATTAGGAGCTTGGATTATTCTGATTGGATTTCTAATCGTCCCTGTATCGAAAAAGGATGGGAAGGACTTTTCTTTTAGAAAGCTAAACTAAATAAAGCTTGTCCCAAGGACGATTTCCCACTCCCAAATTTAGATGTCGGGGTACAAAACACTGTAATTTATGGAAGGTTTAGAAGGATACAACCAAAGACGGTTGGCCGAGAAAGACCCAAAGGAGACTTCCTTCATCACGCTTCTATGCAAAGGTTTACCCCGACCCGGGGCTGGCCATCAGTTCAGAAGAAATCAAAAACTCGTTTCGGTGTTACTGGGATCCAAAATGATGTACCAGCGCTCAACACGATACTAGGAGGCCTGCCTGGATCATCCACACTCTTTCTAGTCATAGCACGAACATCATCCGCCGCTCAGTCATATTTTTTCTTATCATAGGTGACAATTTTGAAATTCTGTCTACTCGTCATCATATATCTAAAAAATTTCATAGACGGTTTCCAGTAAAAATATCTAATATTTAATGTAACAAATCTTATCTTCTATTTTGGTTCACATAAAGATTACTTAACCGTAGTGGTTAAGTAATTTAAATTTAACGCTAATTATTTTTAGTAAAATGCAACATATCTTAATAAATGATTTATTAACTCGAGAGGTGACGTGAGTGTAGTTTTTAACATATCTTACAGATTTAGGAGTGTGTGTGTTTCTGGTGCTGTTGGACTGGTATAGATGTGAGTCGCATTTGTTGACTGAAGCTGCAGCTCACCTGTCATCGTTAAATTATTGTTAGTGTGTAACTGTTGTAACACGTATGTTGTATGAAAAGTTTGTAACCATGAAGTTAGTGACTCTCATTGCCGTGAGGGCAAGGATTATAGGTTGGCTGGATGCCTCAATAGCAACTCTTGGAAACCTTGTTGAACATGTCACTATTTCCTCCCACAATCAGATGTTCACGTTGTTGTTACTGCGGTGTTTAATGAAAGCACATTAATATCACATGAATGTTATAGTTAGTTAAAGTGAAGCGTTGTAAAAACCTTACCTACAATCCGTAATGGTCATTCTGACATATGGTTTTCCATTTCTTGTGGTGCTATCTTGCATCTCCTGTAGGATGCCTATGCAATCTACATTTGGGACAATTACAGTTTAAGACTACGTGGCATCCTATTAGTGGTTTGAGGATGTTATTTTTTGATAGCGGCTTTTACCTACGATAATCCTTTTTTCTTTCTGTGCATCCTTTTTACATTCATTATGCAGGTATTGCAATCTTTCACGACTGACAAACTCAAAGTACTGGTGTGGGATATCAAGTTGATCTGGAATCGATGTAAAGATGGAGGTTGTTCCGATCCGCATGTATAATGGATGAGACAAGGTTGATGTATATGTGTCTGGATCTGTACACGCATATCCCTTATTCTGTAACAGGATCTAATATTCAACCTAGAGGTGACTAGTCTCTGGTCTTTTCCCTTGGCAACAGCTTGTATTCCCATTCCATGTTATATAATCATTTTGTGCTTTATGAGACATGTTCTAAGTTCTTCATTAAACAAACACTATGTATTTTGATTGTAAACATATTTCTTAATGCAAAGGGAGATGAGTTTACCTGTTTGTCCATAAAAACATAGCAGGTCTCATTATCACGGAAGGCTGGTTTCCAGCAACGAACAACACGCACCTCAAGTTCTGGTACTGGTCCTCCTGGTCTTAGAGCTAGTAAGTCAGTGTCTTTCATCTGTGCAATCCTGTTAGAGCAGTGAATATGAAAAGATTATAGGTACAATAAAAGGTAAAGCGAAATGTGTAAGTATGAATATAAAATATAAATAGAACGATGTGTTTAGGGAGGTGGTCAACCTGATTTACGTTAATCTCATTTAGTAGTTGTGTAAAGACAATGTTTAATGTTTTGTTATCAACATTTTCAATGCTTTTTCTAGTTAGTATTTTTATAGAATTTGGAGACATTGCTCTCGAGAGAGCAACGTATAACTGTGCGTGACCAAAAATCGGGTCAGGTAGGTATATTCCTATTTTTTTTAATGACTGACCCTGGCTTTTATTTATTGTCATTGCATAACAAATTTTTATTGGAAATTGTCGCCTTGTAAATACAAAAGGAAGTTCTCTTGTGTTGTGTACGAAGTTTATTCTTGGCATATATACTCTACGACCAACTGATGCACCTGTTATTATGTGTGCCTCGATTACAAGTGGTAGTAATTGTGACACTAACAACCTTGTGCCATTACACAAACCATGTTTTTGATCGATGTTTTGGTAACATTATCGGAGTGTTTTTTTTCAGCTTCAAAGAATGTTTTGGTATCCCACTAAAGTTAAGCATATTAAGATATTCAATTGGATACATGTTATCTATGTCACCCCCATTTCTTGAGTGTGGAACCATGGAATCTGTACTTAGGTATATAATATGCTCCCCCGGTATCGTTTATGTCGTCTACAATGTCATTCTTTGGACAAATGACAGCGCGTTCGGCAATTGTTGTTGCGGTCGGAGATAGTAACATCTCATCATCATATACAAACCTGATCAAGTCATAGAGCGCCATTTGACTATCCTCAATAACCATGTACGCTGGGATTTCGATAATTTTGTTGTCAGTTTGTCCAGGAACAATCGGAAGGCCTTCTTTCCCATCTCCAATACGTAGTAACCATTCTGAAAAAGATTTTACCTGTTCATACGTCGTTGTGTCAAGGCACGATGTTGTGACTCTCAAGTTGACCGACAACATATGAACGGTAAAATGTTTCCACAAATATGATCTCGGAAGGCATGATGCTATAATCTCCGCCTTAGTGGACTGTGGTTTAACCGGAAGTGTTTGGCGGAAATCGCCACCCAATAACACAGATTTTCCTCCAAAGGGTGATGTACCGTTGCTAGTTAGATCTTTTAATGTTTTATCAAAAGACTCAAAGCATCTACGGTCACTCATGGGTGCCTCATCCCAAATAATAAGACTTGTCTCCAGCAGCAGTTTAGATAGGTTTGTGTTTTTCTTAATGTGACACACAGATTCATCTGTTAGTTCCAGCGGTATATTAAACCTTGAGTGTGCAGTCCGACCCGATGGTAGCAGCAGTGATGATATTCCAGACGCAACAACTGACAAAACAATGTGACCCATGGACCTTAAAGCGGTGATAATCGTCTTCCATAGATAAGTTTTACCTGTACCTCCATGACCGTACACAAACAATAGGACCTGTGATTTGCTATTACATGAGACAAGCACTTTATCATATATTTCTTGTTGTTCTGCTTTCAGACTTGCCTTCAAGGACATATGTTGAACATGAAGTGCCTCCCTGTCATAACTTCTTTCATCAAGCAACAAAACATTCTTTAAAATAGATAGTGTAGACTCTGCTAGTAGTGGCAGCCCAAAATCAGCTAATGAACATGGAGTAGTGTTGGAATTCAATAGAAGCTCAATTTCATATAGGACAAATTATTGTAGATCTACACTACTGACAGTATGTGCTGAATTTCGGAGTACGTGATCAAGGTTGTATGCCATGTCTTCTCCCGTTGTTTTCCAATTTGCTTCCTATAATGCCAACGGATCAGACACATTACAGTATAACAGTATGTGCACAAAAGGGATCTTATCTCGGAAGCAGTTGCCCACTCGGTGGCCTCTGATATTGTACTCAACCATTCTCTGTCATCTTCGATTATGCCTAACTTTTCACATGCCTCTCTAAAAGTTGTTAATACCACACCACAAACTGTACGTATGTCCATAAACGAACAACCCTTTTGATACGCAAGTAACATCCTTAAGTAGAATAACTCACCACATGTCGGATGGACATATGAAAGCCTACCAATGGCCGGTGATCTTTTAGACCTCCTCCGAATCCACAACTTTGTTGCTACATCCCACCTATAGCTCGACAAATAGTCAACATAACGAAGATCTAATCCAGAAGTTGGAGGAGATATTTGTGTTGAGGATTCAGACTTGTTATTTGCTAACCATTCTGTCAAAGTTGTCTTTCCAACATTTGGGCTGTGAAGTATGTCTTGCAGTCTTTGTGATTGCTTGAATGTAAGGTTCTGCTTGCTTTCCATGTGAACAACTAAAATTTGTACAGGGGGATTCTTATAATGAATGGGTAACGCTAAGATCCTCCAAGAGGCCTCGTGCGGGCAAACAAACAACCATTAAGATAGTTCTTAATCTCATCAACAACTTCCAAAATATCATTCCTTACATTTTCTGATGTATCATCATCTTAGTCAATGCAAATCGAACCCTATCGCCCTTTTGATAATATTTGAAAAGGATTTGATGAGCATGCTCCATCCACAGTATTCAACGTTAATATGCGCATCAAAGTGCATAAGTAGGTTGCATTATACGGGACAACATACCATTATCTATGGGATTCCACGTTTTATACACGGCTGACAATTTGTAGACTTTCTGTAGTGAGCATAACCAATGGTGTCAAAGCATGTGCTACTCTCATATGGCTTGGGATACATTTTTGAGCATACACCGTCCTTCATACACGGTAAATTAATTCTTGAAAGACCACATGGACCGTGCAACATGAACTCAGTTACTATCCTGTATAGCACGGGATCTATCAATGGGTTTGGCAATTCAGCACTAATATATGTGTCGATGTCATCTGGTGCACGGATACCATAAGGTTGAGATACCCACAACAATGTATGACAGTGCGGTAGCCCCCTTTTTTGAAATTCAATGGTATACAATTCTGAAAGAAATAATGCACACAAGACGAGAATAAAGATTAGGCATGAGGAAAAGATTACAAGCTAAATAAAACAACGAAATAGAAGAGACATTACCAGCAGTGACATCTCCAAATGGTTTTTCATTTTTTAGATGTTTGATAAAAGAGCGCACTTTCATCTGCAAAAAACCCTAGCATTGATGTCAGGCCTATCTTGCGGGTTTGACACCCCCATAGCCATAATCTCTCTTGTAATCTCTGGCCATTTGACATTACATGTATAGGTGATGAAGTATTAGGGATTCTCGTGAACTCGACAGATGGCAAGGGCATCTTGATAATGCTTATACATATACCTTGGACCACCGGTAAACGACGAAGGCAATACAACTCGCTTGCCCACAGTATGGCCCTCTGTATCACCCCGGGATATCGCATCGTGCACACTTTCCAAAAATTCACACCAAAATTCCTCCTGATTGTTCCGTATGTATTCCAAACGACAATGCTCGACACAAATGTATGCATCAACAAGATATGTTGAAACAGCCGACCCACCCAAAGTAGGTGGTTGTACATGCCATCTCGATCATGGATTTGATAACAATAGTACATTGATGGAGATAGATTGCGATCATCATGTGTTTGATCCGACAGTAAGCGCAATTCAGGAGACCATCCTTGCTCAGCACGTGGGAATAAAAGGGTATTGTAATGGCATATAAGAAGGATGGAGTTTGCTAACCCTATGTGGGATGTTTTCCTTACTGTGGACAATAACGTCGAAGTCCTCTGATGCGACGTCGCCATCACACACAATAGCACCAACGGTATTTGATGAGGGATTATTGTATATGAAGCTTGATAGCAAAATCCTACATGTTTTGCTACTCACACAGATCCTTTACAGATCAGAAAAGACAAACATAGTCCTTAACCTCATCAAGCATCGCAGTTAACGCAAGAACTATATCAGTAGACAAGTGAGATGAGTTATCTCCTTCGAAAAGCCGAAGCCTATTTGCAACCTCATTGTCACAGTCATATATTACATTTGTAAAAAACGTGGTCGATCACCAGGATTTGGACACAGCGAACCTAACCAATGACAAACCTGACCAGCAACTCTAAATACGTACGGGCCACCACCTTGGTTTATTGAAGTATCAATAGTCGCACCGAATGAAGTCATAGAGAACATGGAATTGTACATACGAATATTTGCCATAAAACCAGGATCATAAAATAACGACCTTAACAAATCTGGAGGCTGAATTGGAAAATCTAACATTACCTTCCAGCTTTATAACATTTATGATACCGAGGTCTTCGAGTGGCAGGGAAAGACGTAAGCCGTTTTGCCGACCAAAAAAGAGCACCACAAAACTCACAAACCTCACTACATGTCTAGATCCATATACAAGGTGAAAACGATGCATGGGATCGAACATCTAACTGCTCATAAGCTGTAACATCATGCTGCTCAGAAACAAACACACCAGAAACGACGATTCTCTCAGACGATCAAACCATAGAAGCGTGATGCGAAGTTTGACGTTGCGTCTGTGATGACGCCTCAAAATTTGTGACAAATGACGACGAATCACCCAAAATGGACATCACCTGACGTCTACGTTTTCCGCGGCTAGTATGAAAGAAACCCACACAATCACGAAATATAATAAAATGACAATACAAACCCAAACTCATGTCAGGATATGACGATAACAAAACCTGGTGACCACGTAAGAAACAAACACCCGCAGACTTATCCATCCTAAAATACTACAACCAATGTAAAAAGATCTACTACCAAAAAATTATGGAATATAATAACAGGAGGCATGATACACAGGACATGGGAAAAAAGACTAAACAGACATAAAACCAAGTAAGCATACCGGCATACAGTAAAATGAGAAGAGGAGCAGCTACACGCACTTCAAACCCTGCTCACACACATCAAAATTCAAACCACTAAATAATCAGATACAATAATACATTCCAACTAAATGCTAAGATAACACTTGCAAAATTCGACACACAAAATCATATTTGCGATTGCCAGTAGGATCTCCATAGATAAATAACACATATGACATGGAAAATACAATCCAACTACATGCCTACGATAACACTTGCAAAATTAGACACACAAAATCATATATGCGATTGCCGGTAGTATCATCCATAGATAAATAACACACATGACATGGAAAAGAAGACTAAACATACATAAAATCAAGTTGCCATACCGACATACAGTAAAATGAGATAAGGAACAGCTACACGCACCTCAAACCCCGGTCACACACACCAAAATTCAAACCACTAAATAATCAGATACAATAATACAATCCAACTAAATACCTAAGATAGCACTTGCATAATTAGACACATAAAATCATATTTGCGATTGCCGGTAGTATCATCCATAGATAAATAATAATTAAGCACATGCTTTATACCTTATAGCCCAACAACCTCAAATTAACATTTCTACAACATCACCGGTCAACATGTACATATTAAACCAAAACTGATTACCAAGAAATTATAACCATAGCGTACATAAAAAAATAAAACAATAAGGATATAAACCAACTTAAAAACAAACATATATGCAGGCTGAACATTCATACAACCTCCCACCAAAGAAATACTAAGCTAATTAAACATACCTACGACAACCCCACCAATACAGTAAAAACAATTTAGGAACCTGGAAAAAAAAGAAGATAAAACATAACAAAGAAGAAACAGGCAGCAAACAGAAACATGAACAACAAAGTTCTAAATAAATAAACAAATGCAAGTCAAATCACAATACTACAAGGAGGCACTATTAGATACAAAAAAACCTAATTTTATAGGTCATTCAAAATAACAATGTACAGATCCCTAACCCATTATAAAAACTAACAGGAGCAAATAATAAGTCAAAAGCTTACAAAATACCTAAACCACATGTTTTTTGTATTAATTTGAATCACAACTGAACATATCGGTGAGATACTAAAAAGCACACATACATGCAAGTTAAATAGATAAACAAGGTGCACCGTGTCATTTTTTGTATTAATTTGAAGCACAACTGACACATCCCGTGACCTACTAAAAAACACACATACATACAAGTAAAATAGATAAAACAAAAGCACAGCGTTAACCAAAACGTCTATGTTCCTCCACCAGAACGAAGGGATCATGAATCATTTTTGTTATGTTTGTAGCCACAGACCCATAAAAGAGGTGAGTACAATCATCATTTGGCTGATGCTATATAATCTATCCGGTGAGCTACTAAACAACGCACATACATACAATGCAGTGTTAATCAAAACCCATAAAAACAACAAATGCCAAGATGCTTAGTTCTCGGAAACCCTAAAACAAACCCAAAAAAACACAAATCTGAATAATCGCAGCGTCAATGCAGAAAACAAAGCTAAAAAAAAGGCCCATGAAGAACAAACAAAGAAGAGAAACAAATGACCGAATACACGCACATGAACGCCCCAAAACACACAATAGACAAAGAAAGACCCAAATATAAAGAACGATGCAAACACTGGCACAAAACAACAAAGAGAATATCGATACCTGCATAAAGAAGAAGACAACAGCAGGAGGCAGGAACAGAAACGGAGACTAAATGCTAAGAAAGAAGAAAAAAAAGAAACACCTAACCAAAACACACACAGCAGGAACACGTGCTACACACCCACCCATGAAACACTGTTCATCTAGGAAGAAGTGTCATGCAACAACCAAAGGAATACTGTTCTTACGCAGCCACCAAGAGAAATCTGTTCATTGAAACTGCATTTTTAATAGATAGGTTAATTAATTAAACTAGGTTGCTTCATCTACCCGCGTTGCATGTATGATTACCAATTCAAAATAATTTGAAACTCTAGGATATGGTTGCTAGCCATAATTGATAGCCACATCTAAACAACCAACAATACTCCGGTATCTCATCACCACCCTAAAGATACCAATATAAGATATACATGATCATAACAAAATAGTTTCAATAAAGATGGAAACATCTTCATTATCAACATCCTAAAGTTAGGGTTTAGACCAAAACCCATTCATAAGAAAACCCCAACAAACAGAGGTATCAGTAAACCCACACCAACCTCGGTAAATAATATTCAAACAAAACTGATGGTCTCAAGCCAACATGCATCCCCGTCATCGACCTTGGTTTCAAAACAGAACGGTCTGAGATGAATCATTCATCATCATCAACCCAAAAGAGACCAACCTGGAGTGGCCTCCACCTCGGAGACGGTGATGAAACGGAGGGCGTGCAAAAAGACAATTGGTTGCACTCGGACACCACGAAAGGCGGTCCAAAAGGACCACCGACGACATCTGAGGGCACCAAAGAGGTCCACAGGGAACACCAGCTGAAATAAACCTCAACAGGAGTAAATCTAAAACCCCAAAATGATATAAGTAGAAAAGAAGAGAATGGGAATGCCACTAGCATCATCGCCATGAACAACCACCAGACAGATATGGCAGCAACACCACGATCAGTCAACTTCAAGCGAATAAAAAGAAAGATAGACAGAAACGATTGTACATCAACTTGAGGACGGCGATACAAACACGTCCAAACCACCGATGTTACACACGCACACACTCTCTCTCCTGTGTGAGGTGGTTGGTCGGCAAGCCGAAGACGGTGGCGGCAACGCACCATCTCTCTCTAAAGCAACCGACGACCACCACGAAGAATACCTTGGGAAAACGAAACACTTTTAAGGAGGAGCACAAATGCACAATACTCAAAAATATTGTGAAATACCGGAAATAACCCCAATCATTGCTCACTCACACACCTTTTTAAATATATAGGGTAATTGATAAATTTGTCTCTAAAAGCATTTAAAAAGTCTTATCCCTTACTAGATCAATTTAGCATAATATAAGTTTTAATGGAAGGAAATATATTGATTTAATTGTCATTACTATAGTTTATTAGTATTTGACTTTATTCTAAATTTTCTCTAAGTGTAACGGCAAAAATATATTGAAAGCCATTTATATTATTCATTAAAATATATCTATTATAATAAAAGAAAGTTTTAAGTTGTCACTTGTCAAAATATTAGACCTTCTAAATCTAATTTTTTCGCTTCTCTCTCGTATAAATGCTTATATTAACTATTAATTATATTATATTAATTTAATTGTTTTTAAGATTAAAATAGTTTTTAATAAATTAAGAATTTTTTTATAAATGTAATTTGTAAAGAAATAATCTTTTGTATAACATAAGTAATTTTTTAAAACAACCAACTTTCTTAAAAATACAAAATATTTAAAATTAGTGTGTTTAGAAATTAAATTTTTATGAACCATAAAAATTTAAAATTGGAAGTTATGATAAGAAATTTTTAGAAATTTATATTTTTTAAAACGTTTTGATTTAGAAAAAATTAAAAAAATAATAAAACAAAAGTTCAAAGATTATAATGTCATTGTTTATTACTTATAGTTCTTGCTTATACATATAGTTTCCATGGTTGTGTGATAGATATCTGATTCTATGAAACTAAAGGGTCGTTTGGTTCACATAATGTGTAAAGGAATTGTAATTGAAATTGAAATTTTATTAAAATTAATAACGTGTTTGATGGTCAATTTTGAGTGAAATAAAATTTTAATTTTGAACATTTCATTGGATTATAAACATCCTATTGGTTAATGGAAGAAATGTGAATTTCAATGAATAAATAAAAAATTTTAATTTCAATTCATCTGTCGACGAACTAAACAAGATTTGAATGGAACAATCTTCAATTTTAATTTCTGAGAATTCTGTTAATCAAATTGAAACTAACTATTGTTCTAAACTTCTTACATGATTACGTATCATTTATAAAGTTATACAGTTATGGATAATTGCATGTTTGATTAACTCAATCATATTTAAAAGAAAAATGACAAGACTTTAGTTTTGTTTACAAAACTTGCAGTTGTATAATAAAGTATGCCAGTAACACATTATCATAAAATAAGAAAGGAAAAACGTGTATGACTTACATTAAAGCTGTAATTATATTTTTTATATAATTTCTTAGAATTAAACTCTCAGTAATATGGTAATTAATTTTTATAAGTTTTCTTGTAACAATCGAATAGGCATCTTATTTCATGAAAACTATTGTTATAACTTGTTTTATATATGTTGTAACATGTTAATACGCCTTCCATACACCATGTTATCATCTATTTATATATGTGGTATTGAATAAAACAAATAAAGATGGGCTTGTGTTTTATTATAATAAAATAACACGTCATGTGACATACTTATTAAAACTCATTAAACACATATAGATGTTATATATATGTTTTGCTTACAGGAAGTGATTCATCAATTTATTAGAATAATTTAGTATAAAGAAATGATACATCACGTGTCATACTTCTTAAAGGTTGTTATAAACTTATAGAAAGTTGCAAGATTTCAGAAAGACAAAATGATCATGACTTGATCATAATCACTTCTCCATTGATATTGTGTGATGGGAATATTATTTATGAGCAAACGTAGAATAATACAATTTCATATATGCTCTAAAAGTGGTAATTTTATTGAAAGTTTAAAAACCACCATGAAAGTTGTGTGATTCTAATACATTCCCCGATGAGAATGTGATTTATATAATTATATCATGATCAAGTAATTGAGGAAATGGTAATACTAATTATGTTAATAAGATCAACCATATTAATAATGAAAGTAACCACAAAAAGTGGCACACTAAGTGAGTGATTCTATTAATAAAATATGAAAATGCATTTAAAACAATAGTACACTATTATCGTGTGTATTATATCGTGTATTAAACAAGCACGAGTAAAAGATATATGATCATAAACTAGGGCGATGTTTGATTTTTCTGCAACAAAATGTCTGTAGTTTGCGGACCACATCTGTAGACATCTGCAGGAGAAGAGGTGGACCAAACGTCTGCAGTATGCAAGAAGAAGATTATTTATTTTTTAACATCTGCAAAAGAAAGAACCCAAAAGAAAACCCACATAACATGAGAACAAAACCCAAAAGAAAGAACCCACAAAGTTGATTATTAATTCAATATACAACCATCATATGTATAACAGCCACGTTCTTTCTTCTTTACTTCCATCATAAATATCATCACTTTAATCCATTTTCCCCCAAAAAGCACCTCAAAATCATACTTTTCAACCCGTTCAATTTCTTGAACTCAATTGCTCAAAACCCTATCTGGGTATCCCAAGATCCAAAAATGGGTATTTGCATCAGCAAAAGCAAGAGTTCTTCAAGAACTGATGTGGGTGTTGCTTATAATCACAGATCCGATGAGCCCAACATTGTGTGCACCACATCCCCAACTCTGGTCTATCATAGACCTGCTATAACGGTACTCTGTGCCTCTGGTCACAACACCTAGGGTAGAGTTTAGGTGTACCAATGCCATGTGCAATACCTTGCTATTCCTGGTACCGGACCTAGGCCTATCATAGACCAGCTATAACGGTGCATCGCACCTCTGGTTACAGTACCTAGGGTATGCAACAATGGTTCTACACAAATGGTCAATCACAAAGAAAGACCCCTATGTGCATCATCTCGGGGTAGCGAACCCGCACACCCTTGGCTAACACCTTTTAATGGCGTGTCCCGACATACAAGGCTTGCAAGACTTTCTTTACTTTCATCATTTATTAATGCATGCATTCTTCCTTCATGTTCCTCTTTCATTATCTTTTACTTTACATTACATAATACTTTCATTTCATTCATTAACATTCAACGTAAAGTCATGGGAAAGATAAACATACATCATAACAAGGAACATAACATACACGGTCATCATCATCATACATGGCAACATCATACATAAATAACATACATCATGCATAATCATGCAGCATCATCATGCCCAACATTACTTGCCAACTGTAACACCCAATATTTTCTTTGAAGCCAACGAAAGAAGAAAAAGAAATAAAGTCCAAAGTCGGGGGACCAAACTTGCCAAAACGCGAGAAAGTTCGGAAGAGAAGGAGAATAAGAGGGGAGGGCAGCCCACACCCTCCCCACATCTCCAAAATTCTACCACATAGAGGAAGAGAAGAGAGAAAGGGAGAAAAGAGAGAGAAAGTTGGTTCGGGTGGATTCAAGTGAGCAAAATCATCGTGTAGCGGGTCCAAATGAAGCTCTACTTCTTGGTGTGGTTTGTGTGAGTTCTAGGACCCCTCTTTTAAACGTTTTGTTATCAATTTTGGGGCTGGAACACATCTGAAAACCCGTTTTATATGTGTGTGTGTTTGACCCATTTGTATGTGTTTGCGTGTGATGTGTTTGGAGTTTATTTCTAGGCTTGTGCGTGCTTGAATGGGGTTGCGGTATGCATTCATAAGATTTAGGATGGTTGATTTAGGCTTAGAAGAGGTTTCGAAGAGCTTAGAGGTTGAAAATGACAGATTGGGTTCGGGAGTGAGCTGAATTTTGCGCAGTTAGGTCTATTTGACCGAATGGCATGCCAGTCGTGCGACTGAGGTCCACACGCATGCCAGTCTTGCGATTGAGATTCAATCGCATGTGAGTCATGCGACCGGAGCCCATACGCCTGCCATTCGTGCGACTGAAGGTCAATCGCATGGGGAGTCATACGACTAAGAGTCCATCCACATTAGTTCCATTCACATGGGACTCATCTGCATAGAGTCCATCCGCATGGGTGTTCATCCGTATAGAGTCCATCCGCATTAGGTCCATTCGCATGGGTGTTCATTCGCATAGGTGTTCATCCCCATTGGTCCATTCGCATGATGTTCAGTCGCCAGGAAGCCATGCGACTGAAGGGTGCCCATACGCCCAAGTAGGGCTTATGCACTCGGGGAAGCGTAGTTTAATTACTGACTTTCGGGGGAAATGCAGATGTAAGTTTTGACGTGGGAGGTTCCTGTAAGTTCATGTAAGATGACTTTTGAGATCTTAGAGGCTATGTTGGGCATGATGCTGCTGCATGATGTATGTTATGTATGTATGATGTTGCCCTGTATGATGATGACTGTGTATGTTATGTTCCTTGTTATGATGTATGTTTATCTTTGCCGTGACTTTACGTTGAACGTTAATGAATGAAATGAAATTATTATGTAACGTAATTGAAAGATAATGAAAGAGGAACATGAAGGAAGAATGCATGCATTAATAAATAATGAAAGTAAAGAAAGTCTTGCAAGCCTTATATGTCAGGACACACCATTAAAAGGTGTTAGCCCAACGGTGTGCGGGTTCGCTACCCGGGAGGATGCACATTGGGGTCTTTCTTTGTGATTGACCATTTGTATAGAACCATTGCTGCATACCCTAGGTACTGTGACCAGAGGTGCGATGCACCATTATAGCTGGTCTATGATAGGCCTAGGTCCGGTACCAGGAATAGCAGGGTATTGCACATGGCATTGGTACACCTAAACTCTACCCTAGGTGCTGTGACCAGAGGTGGGGAGCACCGTTATAGCAAGTCTATGATAGACCTAGGTCCAGTACCAGGAATAGCAGGGTAAAGTTTATGGTTGAAGGAAAGAAATGATGTAATGATGAAAGAAAGCGAAAGTTAATAAACGTACGAATGAAAGAATGAATGTATGAACGATTAATGAAGATAATAATGATATTATCTATGTGTACGTATGATGTATGATCACATGAAAGTAAAGAACGGTTTTAACGAAAGATAAAGTATGTTTTATTATAAAACTAGAACTCTCTCAGCAACGCTGACTTTTATGTGTTTCCAGTTGGCAGGTAATGTTACTGAGGATGGCACGAGGCGACTACTCGGCTTTTTTGGATGGCATCTATTTTTATAATGCTTTTGTGATGTAATGCAACGTGTATTTTGTAACAATGTATTATTTTACAAAAGTTTTTATAATGAAATGAGATGTATATTTTGGTAGTTCCGCTGCGATGTTTTATGATGTATTTATATGTTTTAATTTCGATCATTGACCAGCTATAAGCGTCCCAGGAACGGAGCCTTACAAGTTGGTATCAGAGCCAAAGTTTAAGTGAAATGGGTAAATTTTCAAAATAAACCTTAACTTAAACTGAGAATGGGACAGAAAGGGTAGGGATGCCAGTCTGAGTAGCTGCGTGCCATCAGGTATTTTCGTAATGTTAACCGGTATTATGTGCGCATGTTATGTGGTTATGTGCTGTTTGTAGATTTACATATTGATGTAGTCAGGATAGGTAATGCTTGGGATATGAAGAGTAAAGTAAGTGGCTAATCACAACTGGCCACTGTAATTAGGGACTTACTATACTTGACATAAACTGAGCTGTTCCCTTGAATGACCGTGTTGGTGTTTGAATCTTTCAGTGTGCGTGTGAATGGCCGGTGGTAGATCTTTGAAAGCCTCATGTGGAGGTGGTCGTGATGGGCTTGGTGCTGAGTCACGACCCAAGAGAGGAAGACCCAGAGTTGAAAAGGTAGTTCATGAAGAACCCGAGACTCCTCATCCGGAGGGTGGCGATGAGACGCCAATCTGAGAACCTTAGTAAAGGAGGCTGTTGTTGAAGAAGTCCATCAGGTCATGCAGACAATCTTACCGTTTGTAGTGACCGAAGTTATCATGGCGGTACGGGAAGGGGAAAGACAAGAGAGGAACAGTCCTCGGGAGGACGAGAGCAACCAGAGCCTGAAACGGTTCTATCTGATGATGAAGAAGAAGAGGAAGAGCTTGCACCAGAGGCGGCATGAGGCTGTAATTATGGGGCATTTCAATGGTGCAAGCCCCCTACTTTTGATGGAAACAGCACTGCTGCTGCGGCTCACCGGTGGGTGAGAGAAATGGAGGTAAGTGCCGAGAGGACCAGAAGGTAAAGTTTGCTACCCATTCTTTTATGGACTCGACTCTGTGCTGGTGGAACAATATAGTCCAAGCCGAGGGTAGCAGGGCCATTGGGAGAATGAGATGGTCTGAACTGAAGAAGTTTGTGATCGAGGAGTTCTGTCCTCATAGAGAAATGGATAAAGTTGAGAGAGAGTTCCTGCAACTGGAGGCGGGAACCATGACACATCAGCAGTACACCATGAAGTTCAACGAAATGGCACGTCTGGAGTCGGATCAGGTGACACCTCTGTCTCAAAATATCAAGAGGTATATTCAGGGCCTGCCAGTGGATATTCGCAGGCACATGATCACTGGCTGACCGAGCACGTTTAGGTCGGCGGTGGATATGGAGGGGAGACTATGAGAGGGCCGTAGTGGTGGTGGTTGAAGGTAGCAGGAAGGGTGAAGGTGATCGAAACTGGCAGGGGAAGAGGTTTGGTCGGGGTGATACCTCGACGGGTAACAAGAAGGCACGGGTGGATGATCGCCGTGTGGCCACATCGAGTGCGGGGTCAAAAAGGTGTGGCAAGTGTGGAAGGGAGCATGCGGGAGAATGTAGGTTGGGATTGAACGGGTGCTTTAAATGTGGGAAGACGGGGCATATAGCCAAGGACTGTCGTGCGGTCCAGTGCTTTATTTGTGGCGTGGAGGGCCACATAAGTAGGGATTGCAAGAAGCCGAGGGCTGAGGGTTCCGGGTCGAAGAAGACGGGGAGTGAAGGGCCGAGGGTGAGTGCCAGGGCATTCACTATGACACAGGAGGAAGCTAGGATGGACCCTGATGTCGTGTCCAGTATGTTTCTTGTGAACCAAACTTTAGCTTCTGTGTTATTTGATTCGGGTGCCAGTACAAGTTTTATTTCTGCTGCTTTCTGTGCTCAGCTACCTATTAGTAGTAGACGTGTTGATGCACCCTTTGATGTAGAAACTGCCTTAGGTATGTCTACTAGGATTTTTGAGATGATAGAGAACTGTGATATGGAACTAGAAGGTCATAAGTTTCCTGTTAGACCGTTCATGATGACCTTAGGTGGTTTCGATTTTTGGTTCTTGGGATGGATTGGTTAGCGGACTTCGAGGCGAACATTGTGTGTCGCAAGAAGATGATTCGTTTGACAGCGCCTGACGGGAGTTCGGTAACTGTTTAGGGGGATCGGGTCATGACGATCCCGAAAGTAATCTCAATGGCGGTGGTGGGAAGGTGTATGAGGCGTGGTTGTAGTGCCTACTTGGCTTATGTAAAGGATGTGGATACGCCAACACCACAACTATCTGATGTACCGGTTGTGTGTGACTTTTCAGACGTGTTCCCAGAAGACTTACCAGGAGTGCCACCCTGACAGAAAGATTGAGTTTCAGATTGATCTTAGACCGGGTGCCTAACCTGTTGCCAAGGCACCATATCGGTTGGCTCCGATGGAGATGAAAGAATTGATGGAGCAGTTGCAAGAGCTGCTTGATAAGGGGTTCATTCGACCGAGTATCTCTCCTTGGGGTGCTCCGGTCTTATTCGTAAAGAAGAAAGACGGTAGTATGAGGATGTGTATTGACTACCGTGAGTTGAACAAGCTGATGGTGAAGAACCGATACCTCTTACCAAGAACTGATGACTTGTTTGATCAGCTTCAAGGTGCCAGTTGGTTTTCAAGGATAGACCTTCAATCGGGCTACCATCAATTGAAGGTGAAGGAGCAGGATATCCCTAAAACAGTTGTAGAGATTAATAAAGAGGCTGATGGAACTCAAACATCCAAAGTCTATCCTGCATGCTGCACAGTGCATTGAAGAAGAATACTTAGGAAGTTCACACATGCAAGAGAAATATTCTAAGTGTGAAATCTTCCGAAGCCAAGACCAATATCTTCCTAAGCCAAAGATGAAGTCTTCTGAAGCTTCAGAGACAAAATCTTCCAAAGCTTCAACTCATGAAGACAGATTTCTTCGAAGACTTTTGACACATGCTTTATCTGATGTACTTTTCCATAAAGCTAGACACCTTTCCGCTGCATCTCTGTAATGTCACCAACTTACATGTCTGGTGAAAAGGTCCATGCTTTTGGTAACTGTACATTGAGGTCTTGAGTCTGTAACTTTTTACTTCTTGTACTTTATCCTTTTTGTAATAGATAAGGATGTGAGCTACGGCATATCATAGTCACTAGTCAAAAGGCAATCTGCCTTTTGACTCTACAATTGATTTGTTTGTGTCTCTAGTCAATTGTATCCAGCTGGCCTTCAAAGTATAGTCGGTTGTAGGATGTAGTATAAGTATCTCATGTTCTTGTATCTTTCTATATGCTTTGTAACACCTGTAATAGAACATAGAGAAAGCAATATACTGTATTCTTGAAAACCATACACTTGTGTTCTTTTGTTTTGTCTCACATATTACTTGTGTTCTTAGTGTCTTATTTTTGGTTAATCTAGTTTCAGTTTGATTAAGTTGGTTAATCTCCTCTTTGTGTTGTTGTGTTGTAAGTGACCCCCTTCACCGGTCCTGCAATAGCTTTCCGCACGCGTTATGGTCACTACGAGTTTCTTGTCATGCCTTTTGGTTTGACCAATGTGCTAGCTGCTTTTATGGATCTGATGAATTGAGTGTGTCGGCAGATGTTGGATAAATAAGTGATTGTGTTTATTGATGATATCCTGATTTATTCGAAGAGCGAGATTGAGCATGCCGGGCACATTCGAGAGGTTTTGGAGACGTTGAGAAAGGAGAGGTTATATGTTAAGTTCTCCAAGTGCGTGTTTTGGTTGCGCGAGGTTCAGTTCTTGGGTCATGTGGTGAATCTTGACGGGATTATGGTGGACACGGAAAAGGTGGAGGCAGTGATGCAATGGAAGTCTCCCAAGACGCCATCCAAGATTCGTAGTTTCTTGGGTTTGGTGGGCTATTACAGAAGATTCATCCAAGACTTTTCTAAGATCGCTTCTCCCCTAACTAAGTTGACCCGGAAGGATGTGAAGTTTGTATGGGGTCAAGCTCAAGAGAAGGCGTTCGAGAAATTGAAGGCGAGATTGACTCAAGCTCCTGTTTTGTCATTACCCGATGGAAGTAAAGATCTGATGGTTTATTCTGATGCTTCCTACTCGGGGTTGGGGTGTGTGTTAATGCAGAGAGGAAAAGTTATAGCCTATGAATCCCGATAGTTGAAGGTTCATGAGGTCATTTATCCTACTCATGACTTGGAGCTAGAAGCCGTGGTCTTTGCACTAAAGATTTGGAGGCACTATCTTTACGGGACAAAGTGCACCATTGACACTGACCACAAGAGCTTGAAGTACTTCTTTGAGCAGAAGGATCTGAACATGAGGCAGAGACGATGGTTGGAACTTATAAAGGATTATGATTGTGAGATCCACTACCATCCTGGCAAAGCCAACGTGGTGGCTGATGCCCTTAGCCGAAAAGAGAGGCCCGAGCCAATCCGGGTGAAAGCGTACCGACTAATCATGACCTCTGACATGATGAAGCAAGTTAAAGAGTTTCAAGATGAGGCATTAAAAGACGATCATCTTAACTCTGAAAGAATGAGAGGTCTGGTTGTGGAGTTGGGTGAAAACACACTTGGTGTTAAAACCCGATTTGGACGAGTGTGGATTCCTTATTTTGGGGATCTATGAGTGAAGATTATGGATGAAGCTCACAAGACTTGATACTCCATTCATCCAGGTGCCACAAAGATGTATCAAGATATGAAGAAGGATTATTGGTGGCCGAGTATGAAACGTGACGTAGTGGAGTATGTTAGTAAATGCCTTACTTGTCTACAGGTGAAGGCCGAGCATCAGAAGCCATATGGGAAGATCCAACCTTTGGATATACAGGAATGGAAGTGGGAGCACATCACCATGGATTTCATTATGAAGCTGCTGCATACTCCGAAAGGGTATGATGTTATATGGGTGATCGTTGACCGCTTGACAAAGAGTGCTCACTTCCTACCAATCCGCGAGACATATTCATCTGAAAGGTTGGCTAATATTTTCATCAAAGAGATTGTAACTTGTCACGGTGTGCCAGTGTCTATTGTTTCTGATCGTGACACTCGGTTTACATCCAAATTTTGGAAGAAATTCCACGATGCTATGGGGACGAGGTTACACATTAGCACGGCTTACCATCCTTAGAATGATGGTCAGTGAGAGTGAACTATTTAGACATTGTAGGACATGCTTCGGGCATGTGTTATCGATTTCGGGGGAAGTTGTGATGACCACTTATCGTTAGCTGAATTCTCATACAACAACAGTTATCATGCCAGCATTGATATGCTGCCTTATGAGATGCTATATGGTAGGAGATACAGAACGCCCATCTGTTGGGTTGATAGTGGTCAAAAAGAACTAGGGAGCGTCGAGGTAATAGAGGCTATGACTGAGAAGCTTGAAAAGATCAAGGTCTTCATGAAGGTAGCCAAAGATAGACAAAAGTCGTATGCTGATAAACGACGACAGATTGAGTTCTAGGTGGGTGACCGGGTTATGTTGAAGGTCTCACCTTGGAAGGGTATCATTCGTTTCTGAAAGCGGGGCAAGTTGAGCCCAAGGTACATAGTCCCTTTCCGAATCATTGCTCGAGTAGGAGAGGTGGCCTATAAACTGGAGTTACCAGATGAGTTAAGTAGAATTCACCTGACATTCCATGTATCTCATATGAGAAAATGTTGGCAGATGGAGATATGATTGTTCCACTGGAGGATTTCAAAGTAGACGAACGACTCAATTATGTGGAGCAACCAATGGCAATCATCGATCGAAAAGAGAAGAGGCTGAGAAATAAAGTGGTTCCTCTTGTGCGTGTACAGTAGAAGCACAGGAAATGATCCGAGTCAACGTGGGAGACTGAGGAAGAAATAAGACAGCATTACCCATGTTTGTTCGAGGAATAACAGGTTTCGAGGATGAAACCTATATAACGGGGGTGGACTTGTAACACTCGGATATTTTCTTTGAAGCCGACGAAAGAAAAAAAAGAAATAAAGTCCAAAGTCGGGGGGCCAAACTTGCCAAAACGCGAGAAAGTTCAGAAGTGAAGGAGAATAAGAGGGGAGGGCAGCCCACACCCTCCCCACATCTCCGAAATTCTGCCACATAGAGGAAGAGAAGAGAAAAAGGGAGAAAAGAGAGAGAAAGTTGGTTTGGGTGGATTCAAGTGAGCAAAATCTTCATGTAGCGGGTCCAAACGAAGCTCTACTTCTCGCATGTGAGTCATGCGACTAGAGCCCATATGCATGCCAGTCGTGCCAGTCGTGTGACTGAAGGTCAATCGCATGGGGAGTCATGGGACTAAGAGTCCATCCACATTAGTTCCATTCGCATGGGACTCATCCGCATAGAGTCCATCCGTAATAGGTCCACTCGCATGGGTGTTCATCCGCATAGAGTCCATCCGCATTAGGTTCATTTGCATAGGTGTTCTGTAAAGCCCCGTTCCCGGGACGCTTACAGCTGGTCATTCATTGCACTTAAAACATTACAAAATGTACATTAATTTTGCAGCGGAATTTAAAACTTTCATTTATAATTAAAAACATGTCAATTACAACATCTGTTTTCATCTCAAAATACAAAACATGTCAAAATACGGATGCAAGCCTCAAAACCCTCCCAGTAGCTTATGCATCCATGCCTGCAACTCCTCAGCATCAACATATACCTGCCAACTATCATGCATACAAAAGTCAGCGACGCTGAGTGAGTTATAGTTTTATAATAAAACATACTTTTCTCTGTTAAAACCATTCTTTACTTGATTTCAAAACATACTATACTTTACAACCGTTCATGATCATACATCATACATACATACATACATATAATATCATTATTATCTTCGTCATTACATTCATTAGCTTTGTTCATTAAACGTATTACATTATCGTTCACTTCTCTTCTCGATCCGGTCAGACTTTACCCTCTTCGTGGCACTCAGCCACGATTACTAAGGTCGAATGACAAGGATCCTGTTCAGTACATTATTACGATAATTCATTTACGTTCATTCATACGTTTGTTCTTTCATACATGATCTTTCGTTCATTACTCTTTATTACTCGAATCTTGTCTCTTGCGATATCTCATGTCCGAAGACTGATGCTGTGCCGGGGCCTGCTCACAAATCCCCGACTCATGTCCGAAGACTGACACAACACCGTGATATGCGACAAAGATCCCATATGAGTCAATCACAGGGATTGAACTCCATCCGAGTCTATTGCAACACAAAGTCGCTCACCTTATTATCTTGTCTCATGGACAAAGACCTCTGTCGAGTCTGTTGCAACATAGAGTCGCTCACTTCTTATCTCATCTCATGGTCAAAGACCTCTGTTGAGTGTGTTGCAACACAGAGTCGCTCACCTCATAACTATGCTTGGCTTTATGCCACACCCCCGAAGTTATACATAACTCGGGTAACAACACCCCCACCGAAGTGGGTAACAACACCCCTACCAAAGTGGGTAACAACACCTCTGAAGGTCAGTCATAAAGACTGGAACCCTTGCGTGCACACTTTAGGATTTGCTGAACCTCACGCGATAGAGCTTAAGGCATTAAGAGCCATGCACCTCTGTACATATTACTTTCAAGCCTTCTCTGTACTTCTCTCTTTATTCATTAATTCATGCATGCATTCATTACGTTCCTCTTTTCACTTTCTTCCACTTTACGTTACATAATACTTTCATTACATTTACTAACGTTCAACGCAAAGCCAAGGGAAGACATACATACGTAATAAGGAACATACATAAACATAAACATACACCATCACCATACAGGCAACATCATACATGCATAATACACATCAAACATAAGCCATCACATCATAACCAGGCCTATCTTCCCATTATACCCCTTGAAATCCACTTAGAAAACTTCAAGTCCAAATTGGGCGCATGGGACCTTCCAGGCGCATGAGCATAAAAATTCTAAGTATAAAACAGTCTGGGTGCATAGGCACTGTTTGGGCGTTTCTGCCCTGTTCAGGCGCATCACCAATCACTTAGCCGTTTCAAGCACTTGGGCGCATGGGCACTGTTTAGGCGCATGACCAATACTTAGCCGTTTCATTCTCGGGACGCATGGGCACTGTTTAGGCGCATGGCCAACACTTGGGCGCATGGCCAATACAGACGCATGGGCCACTGTTTAGGCGCATGGCCAACAGTTGGGCGCATGGCTAATACAGATGCATGGGTCACTGTTTAGGCGCATGGCCAACACTTGGGTGCATGGCCAACACTTAGACGCATGGGCCAACATGCTGGGCGCATGGGCCACTATTCAGGCGCATGACCCACTCTGGGCGCATGGCCAACACTTAGGCATCCGGTCTCTCATGCTGGACGCATGGACAATTGTTTGGGCGCATGAACCACTCTTCATGTTCATCAAACATTCTGAAATCTTTTCTATGCTACCAATTTCACCCGATTGCCATTCTAAGCATACCCAAACGCAGATCTAACATAATAAGGCCCTCTAAGCATGCTAAACATCATCTCTAACCCATAATCAACACTATAACATGCATACATACATACAACATTCGAACATAAAGCTATAAACCCACAGTTTCTTTAAAAGATGCTTACATCGTATACATAATAGCCCCAAATCAGTTGAAAATTAGTAAAAGAGGGGTTCTAGAAACTCACCTTAAGCAGCTTTTGAGTAGCACTCTTCCAGTTCAAGACCCACTTCGATTAAGCTCTTTGAATCCCGAAAAAAAACACTAAACAACCAGAACTTCGGTCAAGAACTCAATACTCAGCTGAAACCGAGCTCAAACAAGAGAAGACTTACCTTTTTCAGCTTCTTCTTCCTCTTTCTCTCTCTAGAACTAGACTCTCTCTTTCTCTTCTTCTTCCTCCGAGAGCAAAGCAGCTTTCTGCTTGATATGGACGACCATCCCCTATAAAATCTTAAAATAATAAGATTTGTACTTTGTACACTTTTCCCCCTCCATTTGTGCACAATTTCCATTCCTTCCACTTACTTTTCTTTTCTTTTCGTTTAAATAAAATTTCGGGGTGTTACATGTTCATCCCCATTGGTCCATTCACGTGATGTTCATTTGCCTGGAAGGCCATGCGACTGAAGGGTGCCCATACGCCCAAGTAGGGCTTGCGCACTCGGGGAAGCGTAGTTTAATTACTGACTTGCAGGGGCAAGTGCAGATTTAAGTTTTGATGTGGGAGGTTCATGTAAGTTTATGTAAGATGAATTTTGTGATCTTAGAGGCTATGTTGGGCATGATGATGCTGCATGATTATGGATGATGTAAGTTATGTATGTATGATGTTGCCCTGTATGATGATGATGATTGTGTATGTTATGTTCCTTGTTATGATGTATGTTTATCTTTCCCGTGACTTTACGTTGAATGTTAATGAATGAAATGAAAGTATTATGTAACATAAAATGAAAGATAATAAAAGAGAAAAATGAAGGAAGAATGCATGCATTAATAAATGATGAAAGTAAAGAAAGTCTTGCAAGCCTTGTATGTCGGGACACGCCATTAAAAGGTGTTAGCCCAATGATGTGCGGGTTCGCTACCCTGGGAGGATGCACATTGGGGTCTTTCTTTGTGATTAACCATTTGTATAGAACCATTACTGCATACCCTAGGTACTGTGACCAGTGGTGCGATGCACCGTTATAGCTGGTCTATGATAGGCTTAGGTCCGGTACCAGGAATAGTAGGGTATTGCACATGGCATTGGTACACCTAAACTCTACCCTAGGTGCTGTGACCAGAGGTGCGGAGCATCATTATAGCAGGTCTATGATAGACCTAGGTCCAGTACCAGGAATAGCAGGGTAAAGTTTATGGTTGAAGGAAAGAAATGATGTAATGATGAAAGAATGCGAAAGTTAATGAACGTATGAATGAAAGAATGAATGTATGAACGATTAATGAAGATAATAATGATATTATCTATGTGTACATATGATTTATGATCGCATGAAAGTAAAGAACAGTTTTAACGAAAGATAAAGTATGTTTTATTATAAAACTAGAACTCACTCAGCAACGCTGACTTTTATGTGTTTCCAGTTGGCAGGTAATGTTGCTGAGGATGGCACGGGGTGGCTACTCAACTCTTTTGGATGGCATCCATTTTTATAATGCTTTTGTGATGTAATGCAATGTGTATTTTGTAACTTGTTAACAATGTATTATTTTGCAAAAGTTTTTATAATGAAATAAGATGTATATTTTGGTAATTCCGCTACGATGTTTTATGAAAGACAAATGTATTTATATGTTTTAATTGCGATGATCGACCAGCTGTAAGCATCCCGGGAACGGGGCCTCACAAGTTGGTATAAGAGCCAAAGTTTAAGTGAAATGGGTAAATTTTCAAAATAAACCTTTACTTAAACTGAGAATAGGACGGAAAGGGAAGGGATGCCAGTCTGAGTAGCTGCGTGCCATGAGGTATTTTCGTAATGTTAACCAGTATTATGTGCACATGTTATGTGGTTATGTGCTGTTTGTAGATTTAAATACCGATGTAGTCAGGATAGGTAATGCTTGGGGTATGAAGAGTAGAGTAAGTGGCTAATCACAACTGGCCACTGTAATTAGGGACTAGCTATACTTGACATAAACTGAGTTGTTCCGTTGAATGACCGTGTTGGTGTTTGAATCTTTCAGTGTGCGTGTGAATGGCCGGTGGTAGATCTTCGAAAGCCTCTCGTGGAGGTAGTCGTGATGGGCTTGGTGCTGAGCCGCGACCCAAGAGAGGAAGACCCAGAGTTGAAAAGGTGGTTCATGAAGAACCCGAGACTCCTCATCCGGACGGTGGCGATGAGAGTGTCAATCTGAGAGCCTTAGTAAAAGAGGCTTTTGTTGAAGAAGTCCATCAGGTCATGCAGACAAACTTACCATCTGTAGTGACCGAAGTTATCAAGGCGGTACAGGAAGGGGAAAGACAAGAAAGGAACAGGTCCTCGGGAGGATGAGAGAAACAAGAGCCTGGAACGGTTCTATTTGATAATGAAAAAGAAGAGGAAGAGCCTGCACTAGAGGCGGCACGAGGCTGTAATTATGGGGCGTTTCAATGGTGCAAGACCCCTACTTTTGATGGAAACGGTACTGCTGCTGCGGCTCACCGGTGGGTGAGAGAAATGGAGGCTGTCTTGAACATCAGCGAGTGCCAGGAGGACCAGAAGGTAAAGTTTGCTGCCCATTATTTTGTGGACTCAGCTACTGGTGGGACAATATTGTCCAAGCGGAGGGTAGCAGGGCCATTAGGAGAATGAGATGGTCTGAACTAAAGAAGTTGGTGATCGAGGAGTTCTGTCCTCATAAAGAAATGGATAAAGTTGAGAGAGAGAGTTCCTGCAACCGGAGGCGGGAACCATGACACATCAGCAGAACACCACGGAGTTCAACGAAATGGCAAGTCTAGTGCCAAATCAGGTGACACCTCTGTCTTGAAAGATCAAGAGGTATATTCAGGGCTTGCCGGTGGATATTCGCCGGCACATGATCGCTGCCTGACAGAGCACGTTTAGGTCGGCAGTGGATTTGGCGGGGAGACTGTATGATGAGAGGGCCGTAGTGGTGGTAGCTGAAGGTAGCAGGAAGGGTGGAGGTGATCGAAACTAGCAGGGGAAGAGGTTTGGTCGGGGTGATACCTCGACGGGTAGCAAGAAGGCACGGGTGGATGACCGCCGTGTGGCCACATCAAGTGCGGGGTCAAAAAGGTGTGGCTAGTGTGAAAGGGAGCATGCGGGAGAATGTTGGTTGGGATTGAACGGGTGCTTTAAATGTGGGAAGACGGGGCATATATCCAAGGAATGTCATGTGGTCTGGTGCTTTAACTGTGGCATGGAGGGCCACATAAGTAGGGATTGCAAGAAGCCGAGGGCTGAGGGTTCCAGGGCGTAGGGCTGTAAACGAGCCGAACCGAGCCGAGCCAAGATAGGTTCGGGCTCGAGCTCGATGGCCTAACGAGCCAGCTCGGCTCGGCTCGAAAATGTAACCGAGCTGAAAATACGAGCTCGAGTTCGGCTCGTGAAAAGCTCGAGCCAACTCAATTTTTAATTTTTTTTTCAGATTTTAATATAAATGAAAACAAAAAAAACTAATATTAAAGGTAATAAAACAACGTTATAAGTCGTTAACAATAAAAAACATACAACCAAGTTCATAAGTAAACAACCAAATTCATAACTAAACAACCAACTTCATAACTAATTGTTTTTTGACCAATACATAAAACACAAAAAAATATTCTTGATCTTATTCTCAAACTTCTTTTCTTCATTCTTAATTTCAAGCATCGTGCCTTGTTTTTCAAACCACTTTTCATTATTTGTGACTTCCTTAAAAACTTCAAGTGCTACACAGAAAAGTATACAAATTATATTAGCAAGTGCTACACATAAAAACTTCAAGTGCTACAAAATATACAAATCATACATATTACCTTTCAAACTAGTTAAATGCCTCGTCATTGGTTTGTACTTGAATTTCTAAGTTTTCTTCTTCCTTTGTCGATTGCTACACATAAAAATATACAAATTATAGTAGCAATAAATATATAAAATTATAAATCTAAAGTCTAAAGATGAACAATAAATAAGAATATAAACTTACTTCTAAAGTTTGAATGGTTGCTTTTGATGTGGACTTAATCCAATCACCTCCACACACAAGAAGCTCCACCATATCTTTGGTTAGAGAGCTATGATAGTCATCTAAAATGCATCCTCCGGCACTAAATGCCAATTCTGATGCAACTGTGGTGATAGGAATGCAAAAAACATTACTAGCCATTTTGCTTAAAACTGGAAACTTGCTAGAACTTTGACTCCACCATTTTAACACATCAAAATTTTGGTTCTCCAAAACTAAATAATTAGGCTCCTCTAAATAAACTTCAAGTTCACTTTTTTGGGAAGTTTCAATCGGTCTAGACTTGAGAAAAGCATAAAAGTAATCTTCTTCTCTAACATGGATGTTTGGGGCATCGGTTGATGTTCTTGTCAAGTTGTTCTTAGAAGCCCTAGCCATGTGAAATTCATTGGAATACTTTTCATAAAGAGACTTTAACTTATCTATTACATCTTCAACTCGATCATTGACCTCATTGGCCGGATACAACCTCTCAAAAGTCCAAGAAATTGACATCTTCTTGAAACGTGGATCTAAAATAGACGCAATTAACATAAGTATCCCAATTTCCCCCAATACTTCTCAAACTTGTCAAACATAGGCCCACTCATCATATTCAAGAAACTATTATTTGATGTATAAGCATTAGTTATCTCTTTTTTCACTATATAAATTTCAACAAGAAACAAATTTGTTGTCGGATATAATGTACCCGAAAATATATTATAGCATTGTAAGGCCCCATTCCCGGGCACCTCACAACTGGTGGTTCATCGCACATAAAACATTAGAAAACATACATTAATTTTGCAGCGGAATTTAAAGCTTTCATTTATAACGAAAACATGTCATTTACAACATTAATTTTCATCTCAAAATACATGACATGTCAAAATACGTATGCCGGCCTAAAATGCTCCCAGTAGCTTATGCATCCATGCGTGCAACTCCTCAGCATCAACATATACCTGCCAACTGTCATGCATACAAAAGATAGTGACACTGAGTGAGTTCTAGGTTTAATAATAAGATACTTTACTTTCGTTAAAACCGTTCTTTCCAAACATGCAATACTATACAACCGTTCGTGATCATGCATCATCGTACATACAGATAATATCATTATTATCTTCATCATTACATTCATTAACTTTGTTCATTCAACGTATTACATTATCGTTCACTTATCTTTCTAGATCCGGTCAAACTTTACCCTCTTCGTGGCACTCAGCCGTGATTACTGAGGTCGAACGACAAGGATCATGTTCGGTACTTAATTACGATAATTCATTTACGTTCTTTCATACATTCGTTCTTTCATACATGATCTTTCGTCCATTACTCTTTATTACTCAAATCTTGTCTCTTGCAATATCCCCGACTCATGCTCGAAAGCTGATGCTGTGCCGGGGCCTGCTCATAAACCCCCGACTCATGTCCGAAGACTGACACATCACCGGGATACGCAACAAAGATCCCATACGAGTCAATCACAGGGATTGAACTCCGTCCGAGTCTGTTGCAACACATAGTCTCTCATCTCATTGTCTCGTCTTACGGACAAAGACCTCTGTCGAGTCTGTTGCAACACAGAGTCGCTCACCTCATAACTATGCTTGGACTTATGCCACACCCCCGAATGCTTGGCCTTATGCCACACCCCCGAATGCTTGGCCTTATGCCACACCCTCGAAGTTATACATAACTCGGGTAACACCACCCCCACCATCGTGGGTAACACCCCCATAGAAATGGGTAACAACACCCCCACCGTCATGGGTAACACCCCCATAGAAATGGGTAACAACACCCCCACCGTCGTGGGTAACACCCCCATAGAAATGGGTAACAACACGCCCACCATCGTGGGTAACACCCCCATAGAAATGGGTAACAACACCCCCACTGTTGTGAGTAATACCCCTATAGAAATGGGTAACAACACCCCCATAGAAATGTGTAACAACACCCCCATTGTCGTGGGTAACAACACCCCCATAGAAATGGGTAACAACACCCCACCGTCGTGGGTAACACCCTTATAGAAATGGGTAAAAACACCCCCACCGTCGTGGGTAACACCTCTAGAGGTCAGTCACAAAGACTGGAACCCTAACGTGCACACTCTAGGATTTGCTGAACCTCACACGGTAAAGCTTAAGGCATTGAGAGCCGTGCACCTCTGTACATATTGCTTTCAAGCCTCTCTGTACTTCTCTTATATTCATTAATTCATGCATGCATTCATTCATTTCGTTCCTCTTTTCATTATCTTCCACTTTACGTTACATAATACTTTCATTACATTTATTAACGTTCAACGCAAAGCCAAGGGAAGACATACGTACATAATAAGGAACACACATAACATAAACATACACCATCACCAATACAGGCTCATCATACATACATAACACATATCAAACGTAAGCCCTCACATCATAACCAGGCTTATCTTTCCATAATACCCCTTAAAAAGCACTTAGAAGACCTCAAGCCCAAAGTGGGCGCATGGGTCCTTCTAGGCGCATGAGCATAAAAGTTCTAAGTATAAAATAGTCTGGGCGCATGGGCACTATTTGGGCGTTTCTGCCCTATTCAGGCGCATCACCAACACTTAGCCGTTTCAAGAACTTTGGGCGCATGGGCACTGCTTAGGCTCATGGACAATACTTAGCCGTTTCAATATCTGGGACGCATGGCCACTATTTAGGCGCATGGTCCACACTTAGCCTTTTCTTCACTTGGGCGCATGGGCACTATTTAGGCGCATGGCCAACCCTTGGGCGCATGGCCAACACTTAAGTGCATGGGCCAACATGCTGGGCGCATGGGCCACTATTTAGGCGCATGACCCACCCTTGGGCGCATGGCCAACACTTAGTCGTCTGGCCACTCATGCTGGACGCATGGACAACTGTTTGGGCGCATGAACCACTGTTCATGTTCGTCTAAATCATTCTGAAATGTTTTCTATGTTACCAATTTCACCCGATTCTCATTCTAATCATACCCAAACATAGATCTAACATACTATGGCCATCTAAGCATGCTAAACATCATCTCTAACCCATAATCATCACTATAACATGCATACATACATACAACATTCGTACATAAAGCTGTAAGTCCATGGTTTCTTTAAAAACGTTTACTTAGTATGCGTAATAGCCCCAAATCAGTTGAAAATCCGTAAAAGAGGGGTTCTAGAAACTCACCTTTAGCAGCTTTTGAGCAACATTCTTCCCGTTCAAGACCCACTTCGATTCAGCTCTTTGAATCCCGAAAGTAAACTCTAAACAATCGGAACTTCGGTCAAGAACTCAATACTCAACTGAAACCGAGCTCAAACAAGAGAAGACTTATCTTTTTCAGCTTCTTCTTCCTCTTTCTCTCTCTAGAACCGAGCTCTCTCTCTCTTCTTCTTCTTCCGAGATCAAGCAGCTTTCTGCTTGATATGGGCGACCATGCCCTTAAATATCTTAAAATAATGAGATTTGTACTTTGTACACTTTATCCCCCTCCATTTGTGCGCAATTTCCATTCTTTCTATTTACTTTTCTTTTCCTTTCGTTTAGATAGAAATTCAAGGTGTTACAAGTCTAACCCCCTCAAAGAGGTTTCGTCCCCGAAACCTGCCGCTTCTCGAATAGTTACGGTTAACACTGTCTCACCTCTTCTTTGATCTTGCATTTAAACTCAGATCCCTTTAGGCTTCACTGCACCTGCACAAGTGAAACCATCATCCTCCTTAGTCTATTCTCTCCTTCTTATTAGTAGTGGTCACCAGTTGCTCCTCGTGGTTGGATACTCTGTCCATCTCAGTATTCTCTAGTAGCACGATCATATCCTCATCGGTTGAGCTCTTTCTTAGGCGAGATGCATGGAACATCAGATGAATTCCACTTAACTCATCGGGTAGCTCCATTCGATGTGTCACTTCTCCTACTTGAGCAACAACTAGGAATGACCCTCTACACTTTAATATTAGCTTTACCTGATTTCAAATCAAGCACTCTGCTCTCCTGGTCGAAGCCTTCCTTATACTTCATTGTCGTAAGTCGTCACCGAACTCTAGTTTCGCACGGTTGAGCAATCCATCTTTTGCAACACTTGGGGTGATCAACTCACTCGGAGTTGCATGTCTATCAACCTATGTCTGTCTTGAACAGCCTAGCAGGAACAAGCACTCTTTCTCAATTCTATCGTGCAATCCTTTAGGGCATTAGGTAACCTGGTAGACTTACTAACAACAATTCTTACATCAAAGGGCTCATCGATCTTCCTACCCCTAACGTGCAACATCACAGAAAGTGGCGACAACAAAACTATTACTAGCATCACAATTAAAGCATAGATGCATAAATCTAAACTTGCAAAAACGTACCTGACGTTACCTCGGAGTCTGACCTAGCCTCCTCTCGGTCATAGCGAAGGCTCTATCCCTCACCCTCTGTTCTCCTTCCTCGTACCGGAGCTTCCTCCGATCTTCTTCGTTCCCGAACCTTCCGCTCTCGGCTTCTTGCAATCCCTGCTCATGTGACCTTCCTCATCACAGGAATAACATCTCCCCATACCATAGTTCTTCGCCACATGTCCGGTCCTTCCACAATGGAAACAAACATTGCCCCCCAGTCTACATTCCCGGGGTGCCTGTGTCCACACTTTTCACACCTTTTCGACCCCGCACCAGTTATGACCACACGCTGATCATCCACTCGTGCAACTTTGCCACCTGGAGTGCCTCCGCCATGTTCCAATCACTTCTCGTTCCATTCTTGGTCATCCTCTCCTTTCTTGATACTTTCAGTCACCATCACAGATCTTTCATCATACAATCTTCTCGCCAAATCAACCGCCGACCTAAATGTGCTCGGTCGGGTAGCGATCATGCGCCTACGGATGTCTGCCTGCAAGCCCTGAATGTACCTCTTGATCTTTCGTGAAAGAGGTGTCACCTGATCCGGCACCAGACGTGCCATCTCGTTGAATTTAGCGGTATATTGCTGATATGTCATCGTTCCCGCCTCCAGCTGCAAGAACTCACTTTCAACTTTATCCATCTCACGGTGAGGACAAAATTCCTCAATCACCAGCCTTTTCAACTCTGACCATCGCATCCTCCCGATAGCCCTGCTTCCCTCAACCTGGACGATATTGTCCCACCAGCACAGAGCCGAGTCTACAAAAGAATAGGCAGCAAACTTTACTTTCTGATCCTCCCGGCACTCGCTGATATTCAATACCGCTTCCATCTCTCTCACCCATCGGTGAGCAGTAGCAGCAGTGCCGTTTCCATTAAAAGTTGGGGGCTTGCATCATTGAAACGCCCCATAATTACAGCCTCGTACCGCCTCCGGCGCAGGCTCTTCCTCTTTGTCCTCTTCGTCATCGAAGAAAACCGTTTCAGCCTCGGGTCGTCTCCTTTCGCCCGAAGACCTATCCCCTTCCTGTCTTTCCTCGTCTCTAACAACCTTCATAACTTCGGTCACCACAGACGGTAGGATCGTCTGCATGACCTGATGCACTTCCTCCCTGACTGCCTCTCTCATCGAGGCTCTCTGATTAGCGTTCTCATCATCGCCCTCCTGATGAGGGGTCTCAGGTTCCTCATGGGCTGCTCCTTCAACCCTAGACCTTCCTCTTGTGACCCGTGGTTCAACACCACATCCACCACTTCCTCCACCTCGTGAAGCTTTCGAAGATCTGCCGCCAACCATCTTCTAACACACTATAAGATTCAAACACTAACGGGGTCATTCAAGGTTATAACTCAGTTTATGTCAAGTATAGTAAGTCCCTAATTACAGTGGCCAGTTGTGATTTCCCACTTACTTTACTCTTCATACCCTAAGCATTTCCTATCCCGACTACATCGGTATCTAAATCTACACATTAGCACACAAGCCACATAACATGCGCACATAAACCGGTTAACATTAACTTACATAAAACCTTTACATAAAACCTTTACCTGCAGGCACGTAGCTACTAGGACTGGCATCCCTTTTCCTTTTAGTCACATTCTCAGTTTTTAAGATTAGGTTTTTGAAATATTTACCCAAATCACTTAAACTTTTGCTCTGATACCAACTTGTAAGGCCCAGTTCCCGGGCACCTCACAGCTGGTAGTTCATCGCACATAAAACATTAGAAAACATACATGAATTTTGCAGTGGAATTTAAAACTTTCATTTATAACTAAAACATGTCATTTTCAACATTAATTTTCATCTCAAAATACATGACATGTCAAAATACGGATGCCGGCCTCAAAATGCTCCTAGTAGCTTATGCATCCATGCCTGCAACTCCTCAGCGCCAACATATACCTGCCAACTATCATGCATACAAAAGTCAACGACGCTGAGTGAGTTCTAGGTTTAATAATAAGATACTTTACTTTCGTTAAAACCATTCTTTCAAAACATGCAATACTATACAACCGTTCGTGATCATGCATTATACGTACATACAGATAATATCATTATTATCTTCATCATTACGTTCATTAACTTTGTTCATTCAACGTATTACATTATCGTTCACTTCTCTTTCTAGATCCGGTCAGACTTTACCCTCGTCGTGGTACTCAGCCGTGATTACTGAGGTTGAACGACAATGATCCTGTTCTGTACTTAATTACGATAATTCATTTACGTTCTTTCATACATTCGTTCTTTCATACATGATCTTTCGTCCATTACTCTTTATTACTCGAATCTTGTCTCTTGCAATATCCCTGACTCATGCTCGAAAGCTGATGCTGTGCCGAGGCCTGCTCACAAACCCCCGACTCATGTCCGAAGACTGACACATCATCGGGATACGCGAAAATGATCCCATACGAGTCAATCACAGGGATTGAAATCCGTCCGAGTCTGTTGCAACACATAGTCGCTCATCTCATTGTCTCGTCTCACGGACAAAGACCTCTGTCGAGTCTGTTGCAACATAGAGTCGCTCACCTCATAACTATGCTTGGCCTTATGCCACACCCCCGAAGTTATACATAACTCGGGTAACAACACCCCCACCGTCGTGTGTAACACCCCTATAGAAATGGGTAACAACACCCCCACCATCGTGGGTAACACCCCCATAGAAATGGGTAACAACACCCCCACCGTCGTGGTAACACCCCCATAGAAATGTGTAACAACACCCCTATAGAAATGGGTAACAACACCCCCATAGAAATGGGTAACAACACCCCCATAGAAATGGGTAACAACACCCCCACCATCGTGGGTAACACCCTTATAGAAATGGGTAACAACACCCCCACCGTCGTGGGTAACACCTCTGGAGGTCAGTCACAAAGACTGGAACCCCAACATGCACACTCTAGGATTTGCTGAACCTCACACGGTAAAGCTTAAGGCATTGAGAGCCGTGCACCTCTGTACATATTGCTTTCAAGCCTCTCTGTACTTCTCTTATATTCATTAATTCATGCGCATTCATTCATTTCGTTCCTCTTTTCATTATCTTCCACTTTACGTTACATAATACTTTCATTACATTTATTAACGTTCAAGACAAAGCCAAGGGAAGACATACGTACATAATAAGGAACACACATAAACATAAGCATACACCATCACCAATACAGGCACATCATACATACATAACACACATCAAACGTAAGCCCTCATATCATAACCAGACTTATCTCTCCATAATACCCCTTAAAAAGCACTTAGAAGACCTCAAGTCCAAAGTGGGCGCATGGGTCCTTCTAGGCGCATGAGCATAAAAATTCTAAGTATAAAACAGTCTGGGCGCATGGGCACTATTGGGCGTTTCTGCCCTGTTCAGGCGCATCACCAACACTTAGCCGTTTCAAGCACTTTGGCACATGGGCACTGCTTAGGTGCATGGCCAATACTTAGCCGTTTCAATCTCTGGGACGCGTGGGCACTATTTAGGCGCATGGTCCACACTTAGCCTTTTCTTCACTTGGGCGCATGGGCACTATTTAGGCGCATGGACAACACTTAGACGCATGGGCCAACATGTCGGGCGCATGGGCCAACATGCCGGGCGCATGGGCCACTATTTAGGCGCATGACCCACCCTTGGGCGCATGGCCAACACTTAGGCGTCTGTCCACTCATGCTGGACGCATGGACAACTGTTTGGGCGCATGAACCACTGTTCATGTTCGTCTGAATCATTCTGAAATGTTTTCAATGTTATCAATTTCACTCGATTCTCATTCTAATCATACCCAAACATAGATCTAACATACTAAGGCCATCTAAGCATGCTAAACATCATCTCTAACCCATAATCATCACTATAACATGCATACATACATACAACATTCGTACATAAAGCTGTAAGTCCATGGTTTCTTTAAAAATGTTTACTTAGTATGCATAATAGCCCCAAATCAGTTGAAAATCCGTAAAAGAGGGGTTCTAGAAACTCACCTTTAGCAGCTTTTGAGCAACACTCAACCCGTTCAAGACCCACTTCGATTCAGCTCTTTGAATCCCGAAAGTAAACTCTAAACAATCGAAACTTCGGTCAAGAACTCAATACTCAACTGAAACCGCGCTCAAACAAGAGAAGACTTACCTTTTTCAGCTTCTTCTTCCTCTTTCTCTCTCTAGAACCGGGCTCTCTCTCTCTCTTCTTCTTCTTCCAAGATCAAGCAGCTTTCTGCTTGATATGGGCGACCATGCCCTTAAATATCTTAAAATAATGAGATTTGTACTTTGTACACTTTATCCCCCTCTATTTGTGCACAATTTCCATTCTTTCTATTTACTTTTATTTTCATTTCGTTTAGATAGAAATTTCGGGGTGTTTCAAGCATCCAAAATACCTCAAGTACCTTGCAAACCTTTTTAGCTCGAGCCCACTCCTCATTTGTGAGAGATCATTCAAAGTTAGAATCTCTCAATGCGTAACCTTGAAACCCATGTTTGTAATGAATAGCTGATTCAAGCATTCGATGTGTAGAATTCCATATAGTTTTTACATCGATGCATAAAGATCGTTGGGTGTGGATACCAAGAGTGATTGCTATTTCCCCAAACTTCAAAAGGTGACCCAAAGACTTTCTCAAAGACTTGAATCCTTCTCTAATTTTCACAAGACAACAATCAATTATTCCTAAACCATCCTATACTACCAAATTTAGTATGTGAGCACAACACCTTACATGAAAAACATCCCCTCAAAATGCAATTTCCCCTTTCCTTGAAAAGTATTCCTCAAAATTGAAGCCGCCCTATCATTATTAGATGCATTGTCTAAAGTAATAGTACCTATTTTGTCTTGAATACTTCATTTAGTTAGACATTCCAAGATAGCATCAGAAATAACCTCACCACTATATGCTGGTGCAAGCTCATTAAAACCAATTATGAACTTTTGCATTTTCCAATTAGAGTCAACAAAGTGAGCTGTTAAACACATATACCCAACGGTTTGATTTGAAGTCCAACAATCACTAGTAAGAGAGATCATATCAACATTTTTTAAAACCTTTTTTAGCTTTTCTCTTTCTACTTCAACCACTTTTATGCAATCCTTTCTGATTGTCGACCTGCTTACTTTTTGATAAAAAGGATTGTTGTACTTCATTAACTCATTAAAACCAATGATACTCCACAAACGAGAAAGGTAACTCATGGGATATGATCATCTTTGCAATAATTTCTCGACATTTCATATGATCATAAGCCCCATATAAATTAATTTCAGATGCACTATCACTACCAGATGGCTGAAAATTAATAAAACCTTTTGTACCTTTTAACCTTTTCATGTAAGTACATGAAGCCAAGTGTCGCAAGAGATGTGACGTGGTCCCTGAAAGTTGTGGTACACAGGCTTTCTTGAAGTGGATGCATTGATGTTTCTTGATTATATTCCCTTCTTTCTTCACTTCTATATCGATAAAGTGAGCCCAAGCTCCAGATGTAGACTTTCGTTTTGTACCATCTTCTTCAATGTTTGGGATTTCTTCAACATTATCCTTAGTTGGCTCAACACTTTCTTCGTCACTTAACTCAAGAACATCATTGTTAGGGGTATTAGCTCCACCAATTGATTATTTGTTAGAAGACATATTAGATCCTACAAATCAACAACATCATTCTATTAAAATACAAATCAACAATAACATTATGATAAAATACAAATCAATATCATCATTATGATAAAATACAAATCAACAACACTATTCTAAATTCGTTCAATTGATAAATTTTAGGAAGAACCATTATTATGATAAAATACAAATCAACAACAACATTATTGATACATTTCTTCAACAGAACCATCTAAAATGAGCAAATTGTTTATTTTCAGAACCAACAACAACATTATTGATAACAAATAAGTACCCACTTGACTTCAAAGCAATTAAAATATGATTCTTTTTTTGGTTAACAAACAATGGTGCATTTTGAACTACATGAAGCATAACCCGTAGCAAACTTCAGATATGTTTTGAACTACTTTTCTTATAAGGGGACACCATTCAAAACAATCCTGCACATAATTAGTATAAACATGAATCTACATGAAGCATTTTGAACTTCCGATATGTTTTGAACTTCCGATATGTTTTGAACTTCCGATATGTTTCGAACTTCCGATAAACATGAATCTAACAATAGTGAGGTTTAAATACAAGAACACTTACTTGTTGCAGCCAGAGTCAAAAAGGCCGGTTGAGGGGGCTGGTTGCACTATCGCAGGGGCTGGTCGTAGGGGGGCTGTGGTTGGTCAAGGTGGTTGTGGTCGCCGGGGGCTGGTCGTAGGGGGGCTGTCGGGCCGCACTGTCACAGGGGGCTGGTCACAAGGAGCTGGTTGAGTGGTCGCAGGGGGCTGGTCGCAGGTAGCGGTGGTCAGGATGGCCGGTGCTTGATGGTTGTGGTCGCCGGTAGCGCTGGTCAGGATGGTATGCGGCTGCAATATTCAGTGGAGAAGAAATGGAGAATAACTGAATACAGGAGTAACTAGTAGGGTTTTTAGGGTTTGGGTTAATAACAACAACAACAACAACAACAACAACAACAACAATAATAATAATAATAATATATAATAAATCGAGCCACGAGCCGAGCCACAAGCCGAGCCATGAGCCGAGCCATGAGCCGAGCCACGAGTCGAGCCACAAGCCGAGCCACCCCTAGCTCGAGTTCGGCTCATTTAGAAATCGAGCCGGCTCGGCTGGGCTCGTTTAGAAATGAGCTTTTTCGAATCGATATTTTTTCGAGCGAACTTCGAGCCGCGAACATTTTGAACAGCCCTACCGGGGCGAAAAAGATGGGGAGTGAAGGGCCGAGGGCAAATGCCAGGGCATTCAGTATGACACAGGAGGAAGCTAGGATGGACCCTGATGTCGTGTCCGGTACGTTTCTAGTGAACCAAACTTTAGCTTCTATGTTATTTGATTCGGGTGCCAGTAAAAGTTTTATTTATGTTGCTTTCTGTGCTAAGCTACCTGTTAGTAGTAGACGTGTTGATGCACCCTTTGATGTAGAAACTGCCTTAGGTAAGTCTACCGGGATTTCTGAGATGATAGAGAACTATGATGTGGAACTAGAAGGTCATAAGTTTCCTGTTAGACCTTTCATGATGACCTTAGGTGGTTTTGATTTTTGGTTCTTGGGATGGATTGGTTAGCAGACTTCGAGGCGAACATTATGTGTCGTAAGAAGATGATTCGTTTGACAGCGCCTGACGGGAGTTCGGTGACTATTTATGGGGATTGGGTCATGACGATCCTGAAAGTAATCTCAATGGTGATGGCGGGAAGGTGTATGAGGCGTGGATGTAGTGCTTACTTGGCTTATGTAAAGGATGTGGATACGCCAACACCACAACTATCCGATGTACCGGTTGTGTGTGACTTTCCGGACGTGTTCCCAGAAGACTTACCAGAAGTGCCACCTGATAGCGAGATTGAGTTTCAGATTGATCTTATACCGGGTGCCCAACCTATTGCCAAGGCACCGTATCGGTTGGCTCCGAGGGAGATGAAAGAATTGATGGAGCAGTTGCAAGAGCTGCTTGATAAGGGGTTCATTCGACCGAGTATCTCTCCTTAGGGTGCTCTAGTCTTATTCGTAAAGAAGAAAGATGGTAGTATGAGGATGTGTATTGACTACAGTGAGCTAAACAAGTTACCGGTAAAGAACCGATACCCCTTACCAAGAATAGATGATTTGTTCGATCAGCTTCAAGGTGCTAGTTGGATTTCAAGGATAGACCTTCGATCTGGTTACCATCAGTTGAAAGTGAAAGAGCAGGATGTTCCTAAAACAGCTTTCCGCACACGTTATGGTCACTATGAGAATCTTGTCATGTCTTTTGGTTTGACCAATGCGCCAACTGCTTTTATAGATCTGATGAATCGGGTGTGCCGGCCGATGTTGGATAAATCAATGATTATGTTTATTGATGATATCCTGATTTATTTGAAGAGCGAGATTGAGCACGCCGGTCATATTCGGGAGGTTCTGGAGACGTTGAGAAAGGAGAGGTTGTACGCTAAGTTCTCCAAGTGCGCGTTTTGGTTGCGCGAGGTTCAGTTCTTGGGTCATGTGGTGAATCCCGACGGGATTATGGTGAACCCGGCAAAGGTGGAGGCAGTGATGCAATGGAAGTCTCCAAAGACGCCATCCGAGATTTGTAGCTTCTTGGGTTTGGCGGGCTATTCAGAAGATTCATCCAAGACTTCTCTAAGATTGCTTCTCCCCTAACTAAGTTGACCCGGAAAGATGTAAAGTTTGTATGGGTCAAGCTCAAGAGAAGGCGTTCGAGGAATTGAAGACGAGATTGACTCAAGCTTCTATTATAGTCATTACCCGATGGAAGTGAAGATCTGGTGGTTTATTCTGATGCTTCCTACTCGGGGTTGGGGTGTGTGTTAATGCAGAGGGGGAAGGTTATAGCCTATGCATCCCGACAGTTGAAGGTTCATAAGGTTAACTACCCTACTCATGACTTGGAGCTAGCAGCAGTGGTCTTTGCGCTAAAGATTTGGAAGCACTATCTTTACGGGACGAAGTGCATTATTTCACTGACCACAAGAGCTTGAAGTACTTCTTTGAGCAGAAAGATCTGAACATGAGGCAGAGACAATGGTTGGAGCTTATAAAGGACTACGATTGTGAGATTCATTACCATCCGGGCAAAGCCAATGTGGTGGCCGACGCCCTTAGTCGAAATGAGAGGCCCGAGCCGATTCGGGTGAAAGCCTATCAGTTGATCATGACCTCAGATATGATGAAGCAAGTCAAAGAGTTTCAAGATGAGGCATTGAAAGAAGATCATCTTAACTTTGAAAGAATGAGAAGTCTGGTCGTAGAATTGGGTGAGAACACACTTGGTGTTAATACCTGATTTGGACAGGTGTGGGTTCCTCGTTTTGGGGATCTACGCATGAGGATCATGGATGAGACTCACAAGACTCGATACTCCATTCATCCAGGTGCCACAAAAATGTACCAAGATTTGAAGAAAGATTATTAGTGGCTGGGTATGACATGTGGCATGGTGGAGTGTGTGAGTAAATGCCTTACTTGTCTACAGGTGAAGGCCGAGCATCCGAAGCCGTACGGGAAGATCCAACCTTTGGATATACCGGAATGGAAGTGGGAGCACATCACCATGGATTTCATTACGAAGCTACCACGTACCCCAAAAGGGTATGATGCTATATGGGTGATTGTCGATCGTTTGATGAAGAGTGCTCACTTCCTACCGATCCGCGAGACATATTCATCTGAGAAGTTAGCGGATATTTTCATCAAGGAAATTGTAAGTCGCATTGGTGTGCCGGTGTCTATTGTGTCTGATTGTGACACCCGGTTTACATCCAAATTCTGGATGAAATTCCACGACACCATGGGGATGAGGTTACACATTAGCACGGCTTACCATCCCCAGACTGATGGTCAGTTAGAGAGGACCATTCAGACATTGGAGGACATGCTTCAGGCATTTGTTATCGATTTTGGGGGAAGTTGGGATTATCACTTACCGTTAGCTGAATTCTCATACAACAACAGTTATCATGCCAACATTGGTATGCCACCTTATGAGATGCTATATGGTAGGAGATGCAGAACGCCCGTCTGTTGGGGTGATATTGGTAAAAAAGAACTAGGGAGCGTCAAGGTAATCGAGGCTACGACTAAGAAGCTTGAAAAGATCAAGGCCTTCATGAAGGCAGCCAAAGATAGACAGAAGTCATATGCTGATAAACAACGTAGACCGATTGAGTTCCAGGTGGGTGACCAGGTTATGTTGAAGGTCTCACCTTGGAAGTGGATTATCCGATTCAGAAAGCGGGGCAAGTTGAGCCCAAGGTATATAGGACCTTTCCGAATCATTGCTCGAGTAGGAGAGGTGGCCTATAGACTGGAGTTACCAGATGAGTTAAGTGGAATTCACCCGACATTCTATGTATCTCATATGAGAAAGTGCTTGACGGATGAAGACATGATTGTTCCATTGGAGGATATCGAAGTAGACGAACGGCTCAATTATGTGGAGCAACCGGTGGCAATCATCGATCGAAAAGAGAAAAGGCTGAGAAATAAAGTGGTCCCTCTTGTGCGTGTATAGTGGAAGCACAGGAAAGGATCCGAGTCAACGTGAGAGACTGAGGAAGAAATGAGACAGCATTACCCACATTTGTTTGAGGAATAACAGGTTTTAGGGACGAAACCTATATAAGGGGTGGACTTGTCACACCCGGATATTTTCTTTGAAGCCGACGAAAGAAGAAAAAGAAATAAAGTCCAAAGTCGGGGGACCAAACTTGCCAAAACACAAGAAAATTCGGAAGACAAGGAGCATAAGAGGGGAGGGCAGCCCACACCCTCCCCACATCTCCAAAAACTCAGCAAAGAAAAGAGAGAAAAGAGAAAAAGGAGAAAAGAAGAGAAAAAGGTTGGTTCAGGTAGATTCAAGAGTGCAAATCTTCGTGTAGCGGGTCTAATTGAAGCTCTTCTCGTTGTGGTCATTTGTGTGAGTTCTAGGACCCTTCTTTTACATGTTTTTGAATGATTTTAGAGCTGGAACACATCTGAAAATCGGGTTTTTGAAGTGTGTGGGTATTTGACCCGTTTGTGCATGTGTGTGTATGTGTAAGATTCATTTGGGTCTTGCTTTTGAGCTTGTGCATGCTTGAATGGTGTTGTGGTATGCATTCCTAAGGTTTAGGATGGTTGATTTGGGCTTAGAATGGGTTTAGATGAGCTTGGAGGTCAAAAATGGCAGATTGGGTTCGGGATGAACTGCATTCTGCATCAGCTAGGGCTAGGCGACCGAATGGAGGCCATACGGCCGATTAGGGTGCGATTAAGGGTTCATTCTCATGACTGAGGGTTCATTCGCATGACTGAGAGCCCATTCGCATAAATGCTCATCCACATTAGTTCCATCCGCATTAGGTCCATTCGCATGGGACTCATCCGCATTGAGTCTATTCGCATTAGTTTCATTCGCACGATTGGGTGTTCATTCGTATTGGTCCAATCGTATGATGTTCAGTCGCATGGAGGCCATGCGACTGAAGGGTGTCCATACACCCTAGTAGGGCTGGTGTGCCTGAGGAAACGTAGTTTATGTTCTGACTTTTGGGGGAAAGTGCAGATGTAAGTTGTGATGTGGGAAGTTCCGTAAGGACATGTAAGATGACCGATGAGGTCTTAAGGGTTATGCTGGGCATGATGATGTTGCATGTTTATGCATGATGTATGTTATGTATCTATGATGTTGCTCTGCATGATGATGTTGACGGTGTATGTTATGTTCCTTATTATGATGTATGTTTATCTTTCCCGTGACTTTACGTTGAATGTTAATGAATAAATGAAAGTATTATGTAACTTAAAGTGAAAGATAATGAAAAGAGGAACATGAAGAATGTATGCATTAATGAATGATGAAAGTAAAGAAAGTCTTGCAAGCCTTGTATGTCAGGACACGCCATTAAAAGGTGTTAGCCCAATGGTGTGCGGGTTCGCTACCCCAGAAGGATGCACATTGGGGTCTTTCTTTGTGATTGACCATTTGTATAGCACCATTGCTACATACCCGAGGTACTGTGACCAGAGGTGCGGTGCACCGTTATAGCTGGTCTATGATAGGCCTAGGTCCAGTACGAGGAATAGCAGGGTATTGCACATGGCATTGGTACACCTAAACTCTACCCTAGGTGTTGTGACCAGAGGTGCGGAGCACCATTATAGCTGGTCTACGATAGACCTAGGTCCAGTACCAGGAATAGCAGGGTAAAGTTTATGGTTGAAGGAAAGAAAAGATGTAATGATGAAAGAATGCAAAAGTTAATGAACATACGAATGAAAGAATGAAAGTATGAATGATTAATGAAGATAATAATGATATTATCTATGTGTACGTATGATGTATGATCGCATGAATGTAAAGAACGGTTTTAATGAAAGAAAAGTATGTTTTATTATAAAACTAGAACTCACTTAGCAACGCTGACTTTTATGTGTTTCCAGTTGGCAGGTAATGATTGCTGAGGATGGCACGAGGTGGCTACTCAGTTCTTTTGGGATGGCATCCATTTATAATGCTTTTGTGATGTAATGCAACTTGGGTTTTGTAATTGGATAACGATGTATTATTTTGCAAAAGCTTTTATAATGAAATAAGATGTATATTTTGGTAATTCCACTGTGATGTTTTATGAAAGACAAATGTATTTATATGTTTTAAGTGCGATGAGCGACCTACTGTGAGCATCCCGGGAACGGGGCCTTACATACAACAAGATAATGGAGCTTGTGGTACTTATTAACAAGATGAGGCATTTCAAGATTTACATAAAAGATAATACATCTCGGCATAAGAAATTTTACATTGAAAGATGAAACGTTGAATTGTTAACAACAAAAGTCTTACTGAAATTTTTGTTGAAGATTTAAATCCATCACTTAAAGGATGTATAAATAAAAGGGAGTATTATACACATATTGCATTCTTTTTCTTTAGCTATGGTTTTATCCCATTAGGTTTTTTAAACTAGGTTTTAACGAGTCAGCATTATCAATTTTGGCCATAAAATACCATTTGATAACACAATGTGCATGTTGTTAATAGTGTATAATGAGTGGTAATATATTTGAGGGAAGTGTTATAAATAATATTGATTACATATATTATTACACGCATTATGTACTATCATTTTCTATATTTATTATTAGATCAGTTTCAAATAGTGATAGTGTGTATATATATACATGATTCATTATATTGGATGTGATAAAATCTCTAATGAAATTACATTCTCCCATTTATAAGTTATCTTTGTTTTTGTATATATTAACCATTGTATACAACAATACATACATATGTTTTAGGCAATTATTATTTCGTAAGTCTTTGTTTTGTTATTTTTAGTGAATTTTATGAAATTATGATGAAAATACATGATTATTTTTATAAAAGTGAGGTACATATATATATATATATTCATTCAAAACCATTCAAATTTATATAAAACACATGAACATATACATATGTTAGTATATCTCTTATCAAACTTTATGAATACTATATATTTTTGTTAATAATCATTTATCAAATCTTGAATGACTCATCATTCTACACATTACTATAAATACACATCATCTAAAGTGTTACCATCTCTTGATTTCCTCATTTTTTGCTACATCAAATCACTACTATACTCCACCATTTGAATTGTTTTTAAACACGTTCTTTACATCTTCATCATTCTTTTGACTTTCAAATGGATAGCTACCTCTTACTTGCTATAAATAGAATATTTGACGAGGTAAAAACTTGAACCAAAAAATTCTTCTATCCCTCTCTAACTCTTGGTCTTGGCATTCCACAAAACAAAACCCATACATACACTCTCAAACACTTAAGTTTTAAGGCATTAATGCAACAATGTTCAAGTTTCATTTTTATTTTATCTTTTGGTAAGCTACTATTTTAGATATCATGCATCAATACATACATATTTACACCATCATAGTCTATATTACATGCATTATATCTTTTCTTATTTTAACCCATTTCATGCAAACAATGCGCACGTGCACACATACACAACACACACACACTCAGTATCACATGAAATAACACTTGTATGATAGAGTTCTTTAATAAACCTTCATGCAATTCATGTTTTTCATATTAAAGGATTTATGTTCGTAAAGTTATATGATCATAGTGTGACACACCTTGTGTGTTCAAGGTGGTGTCCTTTGATACAAGAAAACATACGAACCTTTATCGTCAACATGTAAACCATAACAAGTGTCAACAACAATATATAAATAATTATAACTTTAAGTGATATTATGCATCATATATGGATGGTTTTACCTTCTAACTAGAAGAATTTATACACCCAAGTATATTGAGGTTCATATAAATGTTCATATCTTTAATAATAACTCTGAAACAAGACTCGTTTGTAAAACCCTATCAATACACTAATAATATGCGAAACAATATATATATATATATATCTTTAGAATTGTGTACATGCTAATGTACATGATCTCATGGATACATATTGAAGTTATATGCTTAAAGGTTTTTATTTTGTGAGTTGTTAAAGATCCATAACATAAAAGACATATAAAACAAATGCTAATTCGAGATGTATGAACTATTGGACTAATGACCAGTTACACACACACACACACACCACACACACACACATATATATATATATATATATATATATAATATATATATATATATATATATATATATTATATATATATATATATATATTATATATATATATGTATATGTATATATATATATGTATATGTATATATATATATATGTATATGTATATATATATATATGTATATGTATATATATATATATACACGTGTGTGTATCATTAAAAAATATTATTATTCAAAATACTTGTGCATATTCATACATTTGTATTTATTATTTTATTTTATGAAATACTATTTTTCTTAGTGTTACTTATGCGTGCAGAAATGTATATATATTTTAATAAAGGATTTTCACACAGATTCAAATTTAATTCGTTATTACTTATTCTAACTAAATACACAAAAGGCAAGCGTACATGTCATGTGGTAATATAGTGTTGGTAAGAAACGAGTATCAATCCGTGGACACACCGAGCTCACTCAACAACCTTTATAATTAATTATCAAAATAAGTTTTGTTTTGAGAAAATGATAAGTTGTATTGATGTAATCAAATATTTTTAGATTCTAAAACAATAATTAAAAAGTAAAAGTAAAAGTTAATTTGAGACTTTTGGGTTTGAAACAGGCAATTAAGGCTATCATCCTAATTAGATTATACTTATGTAACTGTGATAATTAGTGTGGTGTGATTATAGATATGAGTTAAAGTAGTTATGTTAATATTTATAAATATGAGCCAACATGGATTTCTCATCTTCCAGCTCTATAATGACAAGGAAAGCCGTATCGAGTTACTTATAGCGCTAACCTTCAAGTAACTAGTAATATAGGTAAAACTTGTGCACCCTTTCAACATACAATTTTTGAATACACAACTTAATATAAGAAAGAGACTTAACAAAGTTCCTTTTTAACATACCATTAATTTTCAAAAACCATAACAATTACTGTAGATTTTTATAGTACTAATAAAAGGGAACCCACAAATGATCAAAAAGTTAAGGTGATATGATTTTTAATAACCATTTCAGGTTTATTAGCCATGAATTTATTATTAAGACTGGTTTTGTCAATAAATGTTAGTTCATACTTTTTTGAGATCACGCCTCCATTCCAGTATCTTAGCATACGTATTATATTATTTGCAAGGGAAATATGGACGGTCATAGGATATTATTTTGATATCGTGCGGGCAGGGTGGATGAGGGTATGTCATGTCACACCCCGATCGACGACGGAATCATCAAGACGGGCGAATAAGAATTGATTGTTCATATCAAATGGAATTAAATAAGTTGAAATAATATTAAATGTTATTTTCATTGAATAATACTAATCAAATAATACATGACAATCAAATAAAAACTTGATTAAAGATAAATAAAATTTTCTTCAGTTTTAACTAAGTACAATTCCTAAGTGTGCATATAGAAGCCTACTAATCTGTATTCCTGAAATCATGTGAAAAAGTAACGAGTAGCTAATGAATCAGCCGGTGAGTAAACACAGGTTTGCATACATATATAGATGATTAAAATAATTGAAAACAATTCAATTCGCATGGTAATGTTAAGATTTATAATGTAATAGTGTAACATAAAAGAAAAACTAACACAATCAAACCTAATGATTGGATTGACTCGGTCCGTAGATGAAGCCTTATAAAATGAAGCCTTATAAAATGAATGATACTGGTTCCAATCACCACATGACTAAACAAATGGGATGGGTTTGTTAAACCAATAAATCTATCATTGTTACTATGGTTGCATGAATTAATGATTGTGTTCTCATCAAGTTTATCTAACTATAAACATATAATTACAAGTAATAACATATCAGGTCTTGAATTGAATTTTGAAATAGCATAATAATGTATATCAATGATTGAATATTGAATCATATGATTTCTCCAAATATAAAACATATAAAAAATGCTATGAATACTCATATTGTATAATGATGTTTATAGGGTTCATAAGAAAGCTTGGATGTTCTAGATCAAAGGTGATACCCTAAATAGTGTTGGAAAAATCGCTAGGTATTAGTCGGGCGGTGAGGTACCAATTAGCAATTAATCAGGATTAATCGGATTGGAATTTTTATATTAATTTTTTTATAACTAATATATATAACATAGTTCAAACACAAATAGATAGGCTTAAAACATAGAAAATTACGCTAAAATAGCAAATTAAGATTCAAATATTAATATATTAGTTCAAATAGAAGATCAAATATGTAACACCCGGTTATTTTTTAGAGTCAAAGAAAGAAGAATAAGGTGAAGAAAAAGAAAGAAAAGCTATTTAACCCAAGTTGAGGGGTAAAAAGTGTCAAAAAGGACAAAAGGTTTGAAAAAGTGGATGTAAAAGGTGATGGCCGCCCATCACTCTCTCTACACCCACAAAATTCGGATCTTTGTAGAGAGAAAAAGAATAGGAGCTTAAACCTCGGGTAAAAGAAGAACAGGAGCTGAAAAGTCGAATTCAAGGTAAGAATTCATGTGTTTAAGATGTTCTTAACTGGTTTCATCCTCGGTTGTGTGCTTATGTATGTTGTTTGTGTTCGGGTGTGTGTTTCTAGTGGGTTTTAGGTGTTGAACCTGTAGCAACGGGTTTGAAGGGAGTCTTACCCAAAGAGGCTGCTAGGGTGAGTTCTAGAATTTAACTGATTTTGGGGCTGGAAATGCATGAATATATGTTTTTATAAAACTGGGTTTCATACGCGTATGTATGAATGTGTGTATGTTGCGGGTGTGGTCTAATTTTGGGCTATGTATATGTTTGATGATGTTATGGTTGTGTTTCTAAGGCTTAGAATGTATGATTTAAGCTTAGAACATGATATATGGTGTTTGGGGACCGAGTTATGGGTTTAAGTGTGCCCTAGGCTACTCATGCGCCCAAACAATAACTCATACGCCCAACCCTAAATAACGGCTTAAGTGTTCCAAATGCAGATAAGTAAAGAGGAAATGCAGATGAGCATTGACAAATACGGATAAGTAAAAGTCAATGCGGATGAGTAAAAGCCCATGCGGATGAGTAAAGAGGAAATGCGGATGAGCATTGACAAATGCGGATGAGTAAAAGTCAATGCGGATGAGTAAAGAGGAAATGCAGATGAGCATTGACAAATGCGGATGAGTAAAAGTCAATGCGGATGAGTAAAAGTCAATGCGAATGAGTAAAGAGGAAATGTGGATGAGCATTGACAAATGCAGATGAGTAAAAGTCAATACGGATGAGTAAAAGTCAATGCGGATGAGTAAAGAGGAAATGCAGATGAGCATTGACAAATGCGGATGAGTAAAAGTCAATGCGGATGTGTAAGGCCCCGTCCCCGGGCACCTCACAGTTAGTCATTCATTGCATATAAAACATTTTAAAACGCACATATATTTTGCAGCGGAATTTAAAACTTTCATTAATAACTAAAAACATATCATTTCATTCATTTATAACATCTGTTTTCATCTCAAAATACAAGACATGTCAAAATACGGATGCCAGCCTCAAAACGCTCCTAGTAGCTTATGCATCCATGCCTGCAACTCCTCAGCATCAACAAATACCTGCCAACTATCATACATACAAAAGTCAGTGACGCTGAGTGAGCTCTAGTTTTTATAATAAAATACTTTACTTTGTTAAAACCGTTCTTTACTTTATTTTAAATCATACTATACTTTACAACCGTTCGTGATCATGCATCATACGTACACACAGATAATATCATTATTATCTTCATCATTACGTTCATTAACTATAACACTCGGTTATTTTTAAAAGTCAAGATATGAAGAATAAAAGCAAGAAAGGCAATAAGGTCCAAGTGGAGGGACTAAAAATGTAAAAAGGAAAAAATCTTTGAAAAGTTGGTGTAAAGGTGGGCATGGCCGCCCACCCTCATTTCACATCATCATCTTCTTCGGTTTTAAAGAGAGAGCAGAGGAACTCTCGATTTTGAAGAAGAAGAAGAAGAAATCGTATTAAAGGTAAGAATTCGTAGTTTTTATGCTTTTATGTCGGGTTTTATCCCGGTTATGTGTTTGTATGCTTATGGGTTGTGTTTGTGCTTGGGTGTGTGTGTGTTTTTGGTGTTATTTCTAGGTTTTGAACTCTTTGCAAGCGGGTTAAAAGGAAGAACACCCAAGTTGCACCAGGTGAGTTCTAGACCCCGGTTTTTACATGTTTTAAACTATCGTTGGGGCTGAAAACATATTAAAATGATTTTACAAGTTTATGTGTGAATACCCGTATGTATGGTGTATGTTGGATGTTAGTTCTGGATGGTTATTAGGCTACTCATGTTTAGAATAGCCATATTATGCTTAGAACTGATGGGTTCGATGATTAGGATTGAAAGTATCCTAGAAACATGTTTTACAGAATGCTCATGCGTCTAGATAAGTGTTCATACGTCTGAAAGTGCCTTAGAAAGAATTAAGTGTAAGTCATGCGCCTAAACAGTAGCTCATGCGCCCAAAATTTCCTTAGAAATATTAAGTTCAGCCCATGCGCTGAACAGTGGCCATGCGCCTAGAAATGTTAGTCGGATGACTAAGTGTAGGGCCATGCGCCCCAATAGTGCCCATGCGCCCAAGGGGCCCATGCGCCTAAGTGTTCATGCGTCTGAATAGTATCCATGCGTCTAGTTTGGGCTGGAATTTACTAAGTGTTCAGACGTCCAGTGTTACCCATGCGACTGAATAGTAGCCATGCGCCTGAAAGTGGCCCATGCGCTGAATAGTGTCCATGCGCCTGCATAGTGCCCATGCGCCTAAGACTTAGAATATTTTTTTGATTTTTGGGGAAAATGTGTAAAGTAGGCTTTGACTTGGGAAATTCCCGGGGACTATAAGTTGACTTTTAGGGTCATAGATGGTATGATGGGCATGTTATGGATGATGATGATGATGATGATGTTGCATGAATATGCATGATGTATGTTATGTATGTATGATGCGCTGTGATGATGTATGTATGGTATGTTATGTTATGTTCCTTATGATGATGAATGTTTATCTTTCCATGGCTTTACGTGTTATGTTAATGAATGAACCGAAAGTATTTGTAACGTAAAGTGAAAGATAATGAAAGAGGATCATGATGAATGAATGCATGCATTAACGAATGAGTGAACGTAAAAAGTCTTCAATCAAATGTATGGAGGTTCACACCCAATGAAGGGTGTTAGCTCAACTGTGTGCGGGTTAGCTACCCCAGAAGGATGCACACTGGGGTCCAATCCTTGTGATTGACCACATGTATGGGATCCTTGCCGCTTGCCAGGTACTGGAGTCAGCTTCGTGCACAATGTTCGGGGTCTATGATAGACCTCAGGCCCAGTAACCAACTTCGTGCACAATGTTCGGGGTATAGCATATGGCATTGATCCGCAATGAAACGAAAAGATGAACGGTGAATGTACTTGCCTCAGGTACTGGAGTCAGCTTCGTGCATAATGTTCGGGGACTATGATAGACCTCAGGCCCAGTAACCAGCTTCGTGCACAATGTTCAGGGTATTGTACATGTCACAAGATGTAATGAATGAACGAAGGTTAACGAACGTAATGAAAGATAATAACGATGTTATCTGTATGTACGTATGATGTATGATCACGAACGAACGAAACGTATAGTATGGTCTCTGTAAAGAAATAAATAACGATTTTATGTATGTTTTTTATAAAACTAGAACTCACTCAGCGACGCTAACTTTTATACGTTTTCAGTTGGCAGGTAAACGTTGCTGAGGATGGCACGAGGCGACTACTCAGCTCTTTTGGATGGCATCCATTAATTAAGGCTTTTGTGATGTAATACAACAATATAATTTTGTAACCGAAAAATGATGCATTATTTTGCAAAAGTTTTTAGGATGAAATGAAATGCCATGGTTTATGTTTTCCGCTACAATGTTTGATGAATAAATGTAAAGTATATGTTTTACGTGCGATGAATCACCCTGTAAGCGTCCCGGGAACGGGGCCTTACAAGTTGGTATCAGAGTCAAAGTTTAAGTGAAATGGGTAAATTTTCAAAATAAACCTTAACTTAAACTGAGAATGGGACGGAATGGGATGGGATGCCAATCTGAGTAGCTGTGTGCCATCAGGTATTTTCGTAATGTTAACCGGTTTATGTGCGCATGGTATGTGGTTATGTGTTGTATGTAGATTTAAATACTAATGTAGTCAGGACAGGTAATGCTCGGGGTATGAAGAGTAAAGCGAGTGGCTAATCACAACTGGCCACTGTAATTAGGGACTTACTATACTTGACATAAATTGAGCTGTTTCCTTGAATGACCGTGTTGGTGTTTGAATCTTTCAGTGTGTTAGGTGATGGCTGGTGATAGATCTTCGAAGGCCTCTCGTGGTGGAGGTCACGGTGCTGAACCGCGACCCAAGAGGGGGAGACCCAGAGTTGAGAAAGTGGTTCACAAAGAACCAGAAACCCCTCATCCGGAGGCCGGAGATGAGAGTGCAAACCTGAGAGCCTCAGTGAAGGAGGCGGTTGTGGAAGAAGTGCACCAAGTCATGCAGACGATCCTATCGTCTGTGGTGACTGAAGTGATAAAGGCAGTTAGAGAGGGAGAGAGAAAGGAAAGGAGTGGACCTATGGGTGAAAGAAGACAGCCCGAGACTGAGACAGTTTCGTCCGATGATGAGGACGAGGAAGAAGAGCCTGCGCCGAGGCGACCCGAGGCTGCAACTATAAGGTGTTTATGAGATGCAAACCCCCTACTTTCGATGGAAACGGCACTGCCGCTGCTGCTCACCGGTGGGTGAGGGAAATGGAGGCAGTACTTGATATCAGCGAGTGCCGAGAAGACCAGAAGGTTAAGTTCGCTACCCACTCATTCGTAGACTCGGCTTTGTGCTGGTGAGACAATATCGTCCAAGCCGAGGGTAGTCGGGCGATCGGGAGAATGAGATGGTCGAAGTTGAAGAAGTTGGTGATCGGGGAGTTTTGTCCTCACCGAGAAATGGACAAGGTTGAGAGAGAGTTTCTGCAACTAGTGGCGGGAACTATGACGCACCAAGAGTACACCACAAGGTTCAATGAAATGGCACGACTGGTGCCCGATCAGGTGACGACACTGTCACGAAAGATTAAGAGATATATCCAGGGACTGCCGGCGGATATCCGTAGGCATATGATCGCCACCCGGCTAAGCACTTTTAGGTTGGTGGTTGATTTGGCTGGTAGACTGTATGATGAGCGTGAGGTGGTAGTGGCTGAGGAGAAGAAGACAAGTAGGGATGGGAGAAACTGGAATGGGAAACGGTTTGGACGTGGTAGAGCCGCTCCAAACAATAAGGTGGCGAGGGTAGGTGACCGACGTGTGGTCACAGCTAGTACTGGGTTGGAGAAGTGTGGCAAGTGCGGGAAGGAGCACGGTGGCGAGTGTAGATGGGGGTCGAATATTTGCTTCAAGTGTGGGAAGCCTGGTTATATGGCTAAAGACTGTGGAGGTGTGAAGTGTTTCATCTGTGGGGGAAGTGGTCACATGAGCAGGGAGTGTAAGAAGCCAAGAGCCAAGGGTTCCGGGGTGAAGAAGGCTGGAGGAGAAGGGCAGAAGGCAACGCCCGAGCTTTCACGATGACTCGGGAGGAGGCTAGGACAGATCCCGACATGGTGTCAGGTATGTTTCTAGTAAACCAAACTCTTGCATCTGTGTTGTTTGATTTTGGTGCTAGTAGGAGTTTCATTTCTGCTACCTTTGGTGCTAAGTTTCCCAATAAGAGTAGATGTATTAGTGAGCCATTCGAGGTAGAAACTGCTATTGGTAAGTCCACTAGAATTACTAAGGTGATAGAGGGCTGTGCCATAGAACTAGAAGGCCATAGGTTTGCTGCTAAGTTACACGTGATACCCCTGGGTGGATTTGATGTAGTACTAGGGATGGACTGGTTAGCAACCTATGAGGCAAACATCGTGTGTTGCAAGAAGATGATTTGATTGACAACGCCTGACGGAAATGAGGTGACGGTCTATGGTGATCGCGTCATGACAATCCCGAGGGTGATTTCGATGGCGGTGGCGGGAAAGTGCATGAGACGCGGATGTAGTGCCTATTTGGCATACATAAAAGATGTGGATGCGCCGGTGCCACAATTATCCAAAGTACCAGTGGTACGCAACTTTCCAGACGTATTCCCGGAAGACTTACCCGGTGTGCCACCAGACCGCAAGGTTGAGCTCCAAATCGATCTAATACTTGGTGCCCAACCCGTTGCCAAAGCACCGTATCGGTTAGCTCCCACGGAAATGAAAGAGTTAATGGAGCAGTTGCAAGAACTGCTGGATAAGGGTTCACTAGACCGAGTATCTCTCCATGGGGTGCTCTGGTATTATTTGTGAAGAAGAAAGACGGTAGTATGAGGATGTGTATTGACAACCGAGAGTTGAACAAGTTGACGGTGAAAAACCGATACCCCCTACCAAGAATAGACGATCTGTTTGATCAGCTCCAAGGTGCCAGTTGATTTTCGAGGATAGATCTTCGATCTTGTTACCATCAGCTGAAAGTGAAGGAGCAAGACATTCCTAAAACAGCTTTTCGCACGCGCTACGGTCACTATGAGTTCCTCGTAATGTCATTTGGTTTGACCAATGCGCCAACTGCTTTTATGGATCTGATGAACCACATGTGTTGGCCGATGTTAGATAAATAAGTGATTGTGTTATTGATGATATCTTGATTTATTCAAAGAGTGAGATTGAGCATGCCGGTCACATTCGGGAGGTTCTGGAGACGTTAACAAGGGAGAAGTTGTATGCAAAATTCTCCAAGTGCGCATTTTGGTTACGCAAAGTTCAGTTCTTGGGTCATGTGGTGAATCCCAATGGGATTATGGTGGACCCGGCTAAGGTAGAGGCAGTGACGCAGTGGAAGTCTCCAAAGACGCCATCCGAGATTCGTAGTTTCTTGGGTTTGGCGGGCTACTATAGGAGACTTATCCAAGACTTCTCTATGATTGCTTCTCCACTGACTAAGTTGACCCGAAAGGATATAAAGTATGTATGGGGTCAGGCTCAAGAGAAGGCATTCGAGGAGTTGAAGGCGAGGTTGACTCAAGCTCCTGTCTTGTCGTTACCCGATGGAAGCGAAGATTTAATGGTGTATTCAGACGCTTCTTACTCGGGTTGGGGTGTGTGTTGATGCAAAAAGGAAAAGTTATAGCCTACGCATCCCAACAGCTAAAGGTTTATGAGGTCAACTACCCCACTCATGACTTGGAACTAGCGGTCGTGGTCTTTGCACTAAAGATTTGGAGGCACTATCTGTATGGAACGAAGTGTATCATCTTCACCGACCACAAGAGCTTAAAGTACTTCTTTGAGCAGAAGGACCTGAATATGAGGCTGAGATGATGGTTAGAGCTCATAAAGGATTATGATTGTGAGATCCATTACCATCTGGGCGAAGCTAACGTGGTGGCTGATGCTCTTAGCCGGAAGGAGAGGCCCGAGCCAATTCGGGTGAAAGCATACCAACTAATCATGACCTCTGATGTAATGAAGCAAGTCAAGGAGTTTTAGGATGAGGCACTGAAAGAAGATCATGTAAACTCTGAAAGAATGAGAGGTCTGGTTGGCGAATTGGGTGAAAACACACTTGGTGTTAAAACTCGATTTCGACGAGTGTGGATTCCTCGTTTCGGGGATCTACATGTGAGAATTTTGGAGGAAGCTCACAAGACTCGATACTCCATTCATGTTGGTGCCACAAAGATGTATCAAGATATGAAGAAAGATTATTGGTGGCCGGGTATGAAGCGTGATGTGGTGGAGTATGTGAGTAAGTGCCTTACTTGTTTGCAAGTGAAGACCGAACATCAGAAGCCGTATGGGAAGATCCAACCTTTGGATATACCGGAATGGAAGTGGGAGCACATCATCATGGATTTCATTATGAAGCTACCACGTACTCCGAAAGGATACGATGCCATATGGGTGATTGTTGACCGCTTGACGAAGAGTGCTCACTTCCTACCGATCCACAAGACATATTCATCTGAGAGGTTGGCTGACCTGTTCATCAAGGAGATTTTAACTCGTCATGGTGTACCGGTGTCCATTGTGTCTGATCGTGACACCCGTTTACGTCTAAATTCTGGAAGAAATTCCACGATGCCATGGGGACGAGGTTACATATTAGCATGGCTTATCATCCCCAAACTGATGGTCAGTCAGAAATGACCATTCAGACGTTGGAGGACATGCTTCGGGCATGTGTAATCGATTTTGGTAGAAGTTGGGACGACCACTTACCATTAGCTGAATTCTCGTACAACAATAGTTATCATGCCAGCATTGGTATGCCACCATATGAGATGCTATACGGTAGGAGATGTAGAACACCGTTTGTTGGGGTGACATTGGTCAGAATGAGTTGGGAAGCGTCAAGGTAATCGAGGCTACGACTAAGAAGCTTGAGAGGATCAAAGCCTTCATGAAGGCAACTAAAGATAGACAGAAGTCGTATGCCGATAAACGACGTAGGCCAATTGAGTTCCAGGTGGGTGACCGGGTCATGTTGAAGGTCTCACCTTGGAAGGGTATTATCCGATTTAGGAAGCGGGTCAAGTTAAGCCCAAGATATATAGGCCCTTTCCAAATCATTGCTCGAGTAGGAGAGGTAGCCTATATATTGGAGCTGCCAGATGAGTTAAATGGAATTCACCCGACATTCCATGTATCTCATTTGAGGAAGTGCTTAGCTGAGGAAGCCATGATTGTTCCACTGGAGGACATTAAAGTTGATGAAAGGCTCAGTTATGTGGAGCAACCAGTGGCAATCATCGATCGTAAAGAGAAGAGACTGAGAAATAAGTGGTTCCTCTTGTGCGTGTATAGTGGAAGCACAGGAAGGGATCCGAGTCTACATGGGAGACTGAGGAGGAGACGAGGCAGCATTATCCTCGTCTGTTTGAGGAATAATAGGTTTAGCGGACGAAACCTATATAAGGGGGGTGGACTTGTAACACCCAGTTATTTTTAAAAGTCAAGATATGAAGAATAAAAGCAAGAAAGGCAATAAGGTCCAAGTGGAGGGACTAAAAATGTAAAAAGGACAAAATCTTTAAAAAGTTGGTGTAAAGGTGGGCATGGCCGCCCACCCTCATTTCACATCATCATCTTCTTCGGTTTTAGAGAGAGAGAGCAGAGGAACTCTCGGTTTTGTAGAAGAAGAAGAAGAAATCGAATTAAAGGTAAGAATTCGCGGTTTTTATGCTTTTATGTCGGGTTTTATCCTGGTTATGTGTTTGTATGCTTATGGGTTGTGTTTGTGCTCGGTGTGTGTGTTTTTGGTGTTATTTCTATGTGTTTTGAACTCTTTGCAAGCGGGTTAAAAGGAAGAACACCCAAGTTGCACCAGGTGAGTTCTAGACCCCGGTTTTTACATGTTTTAAACTATCTTTGGGGCTGAAAACGTATTAAAATGATTTTACAAGTTTATGTGTGAATACCTGTATGTATGGTGTATGTTGGATGTTAGTTCTGGATGGTTATTAGGCTACTCATGTTTAGAATAGCCATATTATGCTTAGAACTGATGGGTTCGATGATTAGGATTGAAAGTATCCTAGAAACATGTTTTACAGAATGCTCATGCGTCTAGATAAGTGTTCATACGTCTGAAAGTGCCTTAGAAAGAATTAAGTGTAAGTCATGCGCCTAAACAGTAGCTCATGCGCCCAAAATTTTCCTTAGAAATATTTAAGTTCAGCCCATGCGCCTGAACAGTGGCCCATGCACCTAGAAATGTTAGTCGGATGACTAAGTGTAGGGCCATGCGCCCCAATAGTGCCCATGCGCCCAAGGGACCCATGCGCCTAAGTGTTCATGCGTCTGAATAGTATCCATGCGTCTAGTTTGGGCTGGAATTTACTAAGTGTTCAGACGTCCAGTGTTCCCCATGCGACTGAATAGTAGCCATGCGCCTGAAAGTGGCCCATGCGCCTAAGTGTTCCCCATGCGCCTGAATAGTGTCCATGCGCCTGCATATTGCCCATGCGCCTAAGACTTAGAATATTTTTTTGATTTTTGGGGAAAATGTGTAAAGTAGGCTTTGACTTGGGAAATTCCCGAGGGACTATAAGTTGACTTTTGGGGTCATAGATGGTATGATGGGCATGTTATGGATGATGATGATGATGATGTTGCATGAATATGCATGAGTATGTTATGTATGTATGATGCCCTGTGATGATGTATGTATGGTATGTTATGTTATGTTCCTTATGACGATGAATGTTTATCTTTCCATGGCTTTACGTGTTATGTTAATGAATGAACCGAAAGTATTATGTAACGAAAAGTGAAAGATAATGAAAGAGTAACATGATGAATGAATGCATGAATTAACGAATGAATGAACGTAAAAAGTCTTGCAAGCAAATGTATGGAGGTTCACACCCAATGAAGGGTGTTAGCTCAACTGTGTGCGGGTTAGCTACCCCAGAAGGATGCACACTGGGGTCCAATCCTTGAGATTGACCACATGTATTGGATCCTTGCCGCTTGCCCCAGGTACTGGAGTCAGCTTCGTGCACAATGTTCGGGGTCTATGATAGACCTCAGGCCCAGTAACCAGCTTCGTGCATAATGTTTGGGGTATAGCATATGGCATTGATCCGGAATGAAACGAAAAGATGAACGGTGAATGTACTTGTCTCAGGTACTGGAGTCAGCTTCGTGCATAATGTTCGGGGTCTATGATAGACCTGATGCCCAGTAACCAGCTTCATGCACAATGTTCGGGGTATTGTACATGTCACAAGATGTAATGAATGAACGAAGGTTAACGAACGTAATGAAAGATAATAACGATGTTATCTGTATGTACGTATGATGTATGATCACGAACAAACGAAACGTATAGTATGGTCTCTGTAAAGAAATAAATAACGATTTTATGTATGTTTTATTATAAAACTAGAACTCACTCAGCGATGCTGACTTTTATATGTTTTCAGTTGGCAGGTAAATATTGCTGAGGATGGCACGAGGCGGCTACTCAGCTCTTTTGGATGGCATCGATTTAATTAAGGCTTTTGTGTTGTAATACAACGATATAATTTTGTAACCAACAAATGATGCATTATTTTGCAAAAGTTTTTAGGATGAAATGAAATGGCATGTGTTTTATGTTTTCCGCTGCAATGCTTTGATGAATAAATGTAAAGTATATGTTTTACGTGCGATGAATTACCAGCTGTAAGCGTCCCGGGAACGGGGCCTTACATTAACTTTGTTCATTCAACATATTACATTATCGCTCACTTCTCTTTCTAGATCCGGTCAGACTTTACCCTCTTCGTGGCACTCAGCCACGATTACTGAGGTCGAATGACAAGGATCCCGTTCAGTACGTTATTATGATAATTCATTATCTTTCGTTCATTACTCTTTATTACTCGAATCTTGTCTCGTGCAATATCCCCGACTCATGCTCGAAAGCTGAAGTTTTGTCGGGGCCTGCTCACAAACCCCCGACTCATGTCCGAAGACTGACACAACACCGGGATACGCGACAAAGATCCCATATAAGTAAATCACAGGGATTGAACTCAATCCGAGTTTGTTGCAACATGTAGAGATTAATGAAGAGGCTGATGCAACCTAAACACCCGATGTCTTTCCTGCATACTGCACAAGTGCATTGAAGAAGAATGCTTAGGAAGTTTTACACATGCAACAGAAAATACTCTAAGTGTAAAATCTTCTGAAGCCAAGACCAATATCTTTCGAAGCCAAATATGAAGTCTTCCGAAGCCTTAGAGACAAAGTCTTCCGAAGCTTCAACTCATGAAGACAGATTTCTTTTGAAGACTTTTAATACATTCTTTATCTGATGTACTTTACCATAAAGCTAGATACCTTTCTGCTGTACCTCTGTAATGTCACCAACTTACATGAGTTGGTGAAAAGGTCCATGCTTTTGGTAACTGTACATTGAGGTCTTGAGTCTGTAACTTTCTACTTCATGTACTTTATCCTTTTTGTAATAGATAAGGATGTGAGCTATGGCATGTCATAGTCACAAGTCAAAAGGCAATCTGCCTTTTAACTCTACAACTGATTTTGTTTTGTGTCTAGTCAATTGTATCCAGCTGGCTTTCAAAGTATAACTGGCTGTAGGATGTAGTATAAGTATCTCATGTTCTTGTATCTTTCAAATATGCTTTGTAACACTTGTAATAGAATATAGAGAAAGCAATATACTACATTCTTGAAAACCATATACTTGTGCTCTTTGTGTTCTATCTCTTACATTACTTGTGCTCTTAGTATCTCAACTTGGTTAATCTAGTTTACTATTTGATTAAAGTTTAGTTAATCTCTTCTTTTTGTTGGTGTGTTGTAACTTACACCCTTCAACGATCCTGCTCAACACAAAGTCGCTCACCTCATTATCTCGTCTCATGCAATATCCCTGACTCATGTCCGAAGACTGATACTGTGCCGAGGCCTGATAAACAAACCCCCGACTCATGTCCAAAGACTGACACAGTACCGGGATACGGGACAAGGACCTCTTTAGAGTCTGTTGCGACACAAAGTCGCTCACCTCATATCTATTCTTGGCTTTATGCCACACCCCCGAAGTTATAAGTAACTCGAGTAACCATCATATATTTCACACCCCAGCATTATGGGTAACAACACCCCCATCGAAATGGGTAACACCCCTATCAAAATGGGTAACACCCCCATAGAAATGGGTAACACCCCCATAGAAATGGGTAACACCCCCATAGAAATGGGTAATACCCCCATAGAAATGGGTAACACCACTGAAGGTCAGTCATAAAGACTGGAACCCTTGCATGCACACTTTAGGATTTGCTGAACCTCATGCGGTAGAGCCTAAGGCATTTAGAGCCGTGCACCTCTGTACATATTGCTTGCAAGCCTTTCTATACTTTCTCTTTTATTAATGCATGCATTCTATCATTATGTTCCTCTTTTCATTATCTTCCACTTTACGTTACATAATACTTTCATTACATTCATTAACGTTCAACGCAAAGCCAAGGGAAGACATACATACATAATAAGGAACATACATAAACATACACCATCACCATACAGGCAACATCATACATACATAACGCACATCAAATATAAGCCATCACATCATAACCAGGCCATTCTCCCCATTTTACCCCTTAGAAATCACTTAGAAAACCTCAAGTCCAAATTGGGCGCATGGACATAAAAATTCTAAGTGTAAAATAGTCTGGGCACATGGGCACTATTTGGGCACTTCTGCCCTACTCAGGCGCATTGCCACTATGCAGGCGCATGGCACCTGTTTAGGCGCATCAACACTTAGCCATTTCATTCACTTTGGGTGCATGGCACTATTTAGGCGCATGGCCAACACTTAAGCGCATGGCTAACACTTAGGCGCATGGGCCACTGTTTAGGTGCATGGACCCCCTCTGGGAGCATGGCCAACACTTAGATGCATGGTCCACTGTTTAGGCGCATGGACCCCCATTGGGCGCATGGCCAACACTTAGACGCATGGGCAACATGCTGGGCGAATGGGCCACTGTTTAGGCGCATGACCCACTCTTGGGCGCATGGCCAACACTTAGGCGTCTGGCCACTCATGCTGGACGCATGGGCCACTGTTTGGGCGCATGAACCACCTCTGGGTGCATGGACCACCTCTGGGCGCATGGACCACTGTTCATGTTCATCAGAACATTCTGAAATATTTTCTATGCTATCAATTTCACTCGATTGCCATTCTAATCATACCCAAATACAGATCTAACATACTAAGGCCATCTAAGCATGCTAAACATCATCACTACCCCATAATCAACTCTAAAGCATACATACATACATACAAAATTTGAACATAAGGCTGTAAACCCACGGTTTCTTTCAAATGTTTACTTAGTATGCATAATAGCCCCAGATCAGTTGAAAATCAGTAAAAGAGGGGTTCTAGAAACTCACCTTGAGTAGCCTTCGAGCAACACACTTCAAGTTCGAGACCCACCTTCGATTCAGCTCTTGAATCCCAAAAACAAACTCTAAACATCCAGAACTTCGGTCAAGAACTCGAAACCCAGCTGAAACCGAGCTCAAATAAGAGAAGACTTACCTTTTACAGCTTCTTCTTCCTCTTTCTCTCTCTAGAACCGAGCTCTCTCTCTCTCTTCTTCTTCCTCCGAGAGCAAAGCAGCTTTCTGCTTTGATATGTGCGACCATGCCCCCCTTAAATCCTTAAAATAATAAGGTTTTGTACTTTGTACACTTTATCCCCGTCAACTTGTGCACAATTTCTATTCTTTCTATTTACTTTTCTTTTCCTTTCATTTAAATAGAAATTCGGGGTGTTACAGGATGAGTAAAAGTCAATACGGATGAGTAAAGAGGAAATGTATGCGGATGAGTAAGTTCATGCGAATGAACAAATGCGGATGAGTAAGTTAATGTGGATGAACAAATGCGGATGAACAAAAGAAATGCGGATGAACAAAAGAAATGCGGATGAACAAAAAGAAATGCGGATGAACAAAAAGAAATGCGGATGAAGACTTAGTATATTTTCTGATTTTTTGGGGAAAAAGTGAAATGTAGGCTTTGACTTGGGAGGTTTCCGGGGGTTCATGTAAGCTGAATTTTAAGGTCATAGATGATGTGATGGGCATTGTATGATGATTATATGATGTATGATTGATGCTTATGCATGATGGTATGTGTGATGTATGTTATGTATGTATGATGATGCCCTGTATGGTGATGTTGTATGTATATGTTGATGTTCCTTACTATGTATGATTATTTTCCCGTGGCTTTACATTGAATGATGAATGAATTGAAAGTATTATGTAACGTAAAGTGAAAGATAAAGAAAAGAGGAACGTAATGATAGAATGCATGCATTAATGAGAGAGAACGTAAAGAAAGCCTTGCAAGCAAATGAAAGGAGGTTCACAACTCATTAAGAGTTGTTAGCTCAACTGTGTGTGTATTTACAGCGTGTGATTTTGGCTAACTCATAAGGTTCCATACACACAGTAAGAGTTTAGTCTTGGTACCTGCTCCTATATGTCACACCCTAACCTTGATGGCGGAAACGTCGAGATGTGAGAGTTAAGATCGTTCACAACCACATAACGTTATTATTAAATCCAAATATAATAAACATAAGTTCCAAATGTAACATTACAAGCATAAGTCTTAAATAAGTAAAACAACAAGCATAAAAAATAATATTTCAAGTTCATTAATTTATTTAACTAGGTCCAGTCCTAGGTGTGAAATAGCTTCAAGATAACAATCAAACTTGCACATTTCCTGAAACATGTTAAAAATATAAGGTCAACAATAATGTTGGTGAGATTTTCGTAGTTTTCAATACATAAGTATATAAAAGATGGAAATTCATATTATAAGTTAGAGAACAAAGTAACTAGGGATGTAAGACAGAATGCATAATTAAACCTTGACAGTTTTACAAGTCTCAATATTTACAAGTTTATACGATTAGCTAAGTGTACTTGGATCAACCAAGTAGGCTTGTCAGGCCCATAGATCTATGATGTCGCCAGGCTAGCAATAGTTAAGATTGTACATATAATTGTCAATACATGGTAATTACTAAGGTCAACTAACCACAACATACAAATGAATTGCCATAAGTTTACAAGAATCAAACGTTTTACAAGTGCAACGGTTATAAGGTAACATGTTTCACTCCAAAGTGTGAAAATATGAAAAATGGGGTATAGAAATCTCACTTGTGAAATAAATATAAAGTTGATGATTAATAAGAAAATAGTAAGCGTCGTTTCGACGTAGTCCTTCGCAATGCTCCTAAAATGTATATTTACAAGGTTTTTAAGTTTAATAATAAATTTAATGGTTAAACGAGAACTAGAGTTTATGTTTGGTATTTGAGGTTTTGTCAAATAATTATATTTTAACAAATGAGAATCAATTATATATTCTTGAAAAAAATATATATTTATATTTTATTCAAAGTTGTGAAAAGAAACAATTATAATAATTAGAAAAAGTTATATATAAAGTTTTAATAAATTTTATAACTAAATATTTATTACTATATAAACAAAACTAATTGAAAAGGGTTGAACTAATAATAATTTACTAATTATTATTTTCAATCCATTTTATTAAAAATTATTCAAACAAGCTTTGCTAAAATATTTTATCAATAAAACATTTTATTTAAACTTAGAATAATTATAGAAAATCTTGGAAGCTTTTGAAAATATTGGAATTTATAAAAATAATTTTATACATTTTAAATTTTTTCTGGAATTAGTTTTAGGCTAAAAAGCCTTTAAAAATAAAACATGAGGGTGCCCGGGTTCGAACCGGGGACCTCATGTTTAAGAGGGTAGTGTCTTGACCAGTGAACCAAGGCCTTAGCCGCGGTATATCTTGGTTTCGAAAGTTTAAAAACATAAACAAAAGAAATCCCCAAATTCCCTATGAACCATAGTTTGATCCGCACCAAAATTGAGGATCAAATCGATAATGTTAATCAAACTAATGTTAGGGCTTTTGTTCCGCAACTGAAATCGAGTATTGGATATGTGGAATTACCCGATTGAAGATGATTTGGAGATGAATCCTACGAAGAACAGTTTGCAGCTATGTCGTGAATGATTCGGATAGAAAACAAAACTGATACACAAATCCGTTTTACAGAAAGCTTCGGTAGTCTCAATGATGAAAAGCCCTATGTCAATTTTGGTTTTTGATGTCCGGATGATGATGTTCAAATGGGGGGTCGGTTCGCGAGAAAGATGATGATGGAATGAGAAGTATGAATGAATTTCAGATAGAATTTTGTTTATCAAAAGTTTAGGAATGATTTAACGGTCATTTTGGTTCGATTAATTAGATCATTAAGAGATTTTAATTGCCAATCGTTTGATGTTATGTGTAACCGGTTACTCGGCCCCAATTGACCGCAATAACATTGCTTTTAACTTAATTAAGGTTCATCATTGAGTTCGAATCACTTTCTCGAAGCAATTAGAAAGGTTTTTGGTCATTAATTTGGTGTTTTATTGCGTTTTGAATCTTTGCCGGAGTTCGCCGGAAGTTGGCCGGAATTGGTGGCCGGAAAAACGAGGTGAGGGGGAAAGAGATTTTTGGGTTTTTAGTTAATTACACAATTAGTCCCTGCACTTTTGTTTTTATTATTTCATGCCAGAAACTTCAATTTAAGTTTCTAATTTGACACCAAGACCCCCTCAACCTAATTAAACTTTTAGTTTTACTTATTCTTATAACTTATTAATTGTTTACTCTTTATAAATTGTTAACTTTCATTATTTTAACATAACAAGCAAATGTTGTAACTACTTGTATATTTACAATTATTAGTCTTATTATTAGGATTATTATTATGATTATATTATTATTATTATTATTATTATTAACATTATCATTAGGTATTATTGTATTTAGTTATAATTGACTATTAACCTTCTAACAAATAAAATGAAGATAAGCAATCCATAAGTTCATATATGACAATAATGGCCCTTACAAGAATTAACAGAACTAACTTTCAATTAATGCAAAAATACAAGATGTTACACTATACGTGCCATTTCCTAATTACTGTGTCTATATCTATTTACAGCTTGCGATTTTGGCTGACCATGACAATTCACACACACAGGGGGAGTCTGTCCTAGTGACCACTCCATACGTGTGATATGTGCGGTATGTGCGATATGTGCGATATGTGTGATATGGGGTCCTTGTCGCTAAACCCTAGATGATATGGCCTTGTGCTTAAGAGGGGGGAGGGGTTAAGCATATGATAGGATTTAGATAAAAGTGAAAAATTAATAAAGTACGAAAAGTGCGATAAATACAAAATGTGCAAAAAGTACTAACGAACGATGATGAAGATAATAATGATTACCTGGATGTACGTATGATGTGTGATCACGTGCGATAGTAATGAAAATGTTTTAGCGAATGGAAGGTAATACAATGTCTTTATAAAACTAGAACTCACTCAGCAACGCTGACTTTTTATGTATTTTCAATTGGCAAGTGAGCATTGCTGAGGATGGCACGGGGCAGCTACTTGGCATTTTTTTGGATGGCATCCATTTGATAGAACTATGACGTTTTTGGGATGTAATGCAAATAACGATGTTTTGTAACCGGTCAACAATGTATTATTTTGCAAAAGTGATTATAATGAAATGGATATTTAAATGTTTCCGCTGCAATGATTTCTTTAAGTTAATGAAAATATATGTTTTATGTGCAATGTTTGACCAGCTGTGAGCGTCCCGGGAACAGGGCCTTACAAAATAGTTCAAAATTCATCATCTAGTTCAAAATTCATCATCGTCTTGTCCATATTGTTCAATGATTTGAACACCATCCGACTCGTATTCAACCTCCTCATTTACTTCCTCCTCATCCTTTGACTCAAATTCTTCATCATAAAGTTCTCTTGACACCCTTGTCTTCACACTTGTCGTACCATTTTTTTATTAGGCAATACTTCACCAAGACCCGTGACATCACTAACTACTTCCCAAGGTAGCCCCGACTCAAGTTCTTCATCTACACCATCAACAATCCATTCTTTACCCCCGCTACCATTCTCCGTTATAAGTACTTCAAGATTTCTCAACTTTCTTTTCTTGTTGTTCTCCATCAAATTTGCATTAAATTAAACGAAAACAAGATCTTTGTTTTGTTTGCCTCTAGCCTATTTCTTTTCTTTGTATGTACTCAAGAAGTTCAACATAAACAATAAGTTCAATATTAAGCTTGAGTAAATACAAAATAAATCGTCTAACATTTTAAATCACTAACCCCTTCAAAGATGCTTCAATTTCTTTCACATCCCGACAAACTAATAGTCAAAGAAAGTATACTCGTCAATTCTTTTCAAATTTGGAGTTGAATTACCATAAGTTTCCCACCTATTTGCTACAATGTTAAAACAACATATTATAATAAGACAAATATAGAATTTTAAAACAAGAATGTTGTTTATTAAAAAAGTATTACCCCGATCGAATTTATCATCGTTGACCATACATGCTTTTTATGCAATTGAATGCTTAAATTTTCCTTGGTTACACTTGTAAATTGACAACTCAACCGGCAAGATAGTGTTTTGCATTTCATAATCTTAGGGAAATAAAACACCAATATAACAACCACCGCATCATTAGCATCTAAATCATCGCGTACCTCCATATTATTATAAAACTAATATGGGTTTAGAATGTAGGCTGCCATATGTAGGCACATATCAAGCCTTTTTGATGACTTTTTTCAGATAATATTCAAAATAGGGTCATATGCACTTTTATTATAATTCAAAGCATTAATAATCTCTTTTTTGCCTTTTGAAGCTCACCGTATATAAAACTCATTGAAAGCTTCCAATCCGCATCGATCATTCAGAGAACTTTGACTAACGGTGCAAAAATTTTCAAACATGTTGTAACACCACTCCAAAATGAGGGAGATATATTGTTGCAAAAGTAAATTTCATTTTACAGTCTTAGCAAACTTACATTCTTATCATTTTTCACTAGAAAACATTTGTATAAGTTGAGATTTCTTCTCCAACAAACTTTGTAAAGTAAGAAATACGAAAGCAAATCTTGTAACTCCAGGTCTCACTATATTCCTCTTCTTTGTATATTTTCTCATCATAGTTAATGTTTTGTGTTGGGAATAAATAAACACCATTACTTTTTTTGCTTGATCGAGAGTTTTTTTATACCTTGGTAATCCTCCAATAGCTTCAATGATGAAATAAATTTATAAATATTAGTAGACAATTAACAAAATAACAATATATAAAAATAGAGCAAAAATATAAAAAGAAAAACATAACGTTTTAAACAACCTTCAAGTATGAGATTAATTGTATGTGTTGCACATGGTGTCCAAAAGATTGTTGGACTTTTCTCCTTTCACAATTTTGATGCACCGATATTATTAGATGCATTATCAGTTACAACTTGAACAACATTTTCAGGACCAATCTCTTCAATACATTTATCAACATATTCAAATATGTTTTCATATGTATGTGCTTCATCCGAACATTCTTTAGAAAATAATAAATAGTACCCAACTATGAATTAACACACAAATTCATGATGCTTTTTCTTGTTCTATCCGACAATGCATCAGTCATAATTGAGCATCCTATAAATCTTTATTCCTCTTCATTTTTTCAAAGAAGTTTTAGTCCTTTTCATCTCTTTTGTTAGATAAGTATCTCCATTTCATATCGAGTAAGAGGCATGACATTATGTCCAAATTGACCAACCGCCTCCAATAATGTTTTGAAGTTGTCTCTTTCAAAGGTATAAAATGGACACATTCATAATCCCACTTACAAATATATTCTTTTACACAGATCATTTGCTTTTTTCAAACAACATTGCTCAGATTAATTTGTTTGCTATTTTCTTTAACACCCTTTGAAGTTGCTAAGATTAATGTTCACCTCGGCTTTTAAAGATTCTTCACTATCTTGTTTAGCTTTTTCTTTGTTTTTGCTCTTACTAAGAGCATCATGAACCCTCATTTGATTATCTTTTGTTGTTTTTTCAAAAATTTCAACATTTCCCTCTGTAACATCGGTTATTCTATTAAAGTAAATAAAAAAAGGAAAACATCAATAAACCCAAGTTGAGGGGTTAAAAATGAAAAGAGGGACAAAAGTACAAAAGTTAGTGTAAAGGTGGGCATGGCCGCCCACCCTCTTTTCACATCACCTTTTCATTTCAGTTCTAGAGAGAGAGAGCCGGAAGCTTACGGTTTGAAGAAGAAGAAGAAGAGACTGGATTCAAGGTAAGGATTCGAAGTTTCTAAGTGTTCATGATGGGTTTTGTCTCGGTTATATGCTTATGTGTTTGTGTGTGTGTTTGTGTGTGTGTTCGTGTGTGTGTTTGGTGGGTTTCCAGGTGTTAGAGCTCATTCGCATACGGGTTAGAAGGAAGATACACCCAAAGTTACACCAGGTGAGTTTCTAGACCCCAGTTTTACTTGTTTTAAACTCTTTGGGGCTGAAAATGTATTAAAACGGTTTTTATTATGATTATGTATGTATACCCGTATGTATTATGCATGTTTGATGATGTTCCTTAGGTGTTATTATGTTGTTCATGTGTAGAATAACCTTGGTAAGCTTAGAATAAATAGGCTTCATGTTTGGGTTCAAAAATATCCTAGAAACATGTTGAGCAGAAGGTTCATGCGCCTAAATAGGGCTCATGTTCCTGGAAATGCCTTAGAAATGTTTAAGTGTAACGCATGCGCCTGAACAGTGGTTCATGCGCCTAGAATTTGTAGTCGGACGACTTAGAATTTATTACGAAATTTTTGGGAGTCTGTGCTATTAAGGTTTTGACCGAGGTTTGACTAGGGCTTATTAATGCTTAGTTTCATGCATGATTATGATTGTTTTATGATTGTTCCATATTATTATTATTACTATTAGTATGTGACTTTACGTGGTGTGTTTATTATCATAACGTAAAGTATACTAATAATAATAAAGAGAAAGAGCAATGAAGAAGAGAAGTGGAACTTAATTAAAATGTTAACAAGTCTTGCAAGCTTATAGGAGGTGCACGACCATGTTGTCGTTAGGTCAACTGTGATGCGGGTTAGCTACCCTATTATGCACATGGGGCCAGTCAATTGAGATTGACAGACCTTTGCAGTGTACCCTAGGTGACTGGGCCAGCCTTGTATATAGTATTTAGAGCCCATTGAGGGAACGAGGGCCCAGCACCATTTCCCCCGCGCATATAGTTTAGGGTATTGCTCATTGGTCCACATAGACAGTGAAAGATAAAGATAAAAGAGTACAGAATAAACAAGGCATACAGTAAAGAGAAGAAACATTATCTGGTTGTATAGTTAATGCATGCTCACGTATAAAAAGATGAAATTTCATAAAAAGAGTATTTTCATATATATACCTTACACAAAGTATTTTATTACTTTTAAAACTAGAACTCACTCAACAACGCTGACTTTTATACATTTTCAGTTGGCAGGTAAACATTGCTGAGGATGGCACGAGGGTGAAGCTACTCTGCAGGCAAATACTGGCATCCATTCATACTTGTTATTGCTGTTGTTTTGTAATGCAATTAAACAATTCTTTTGTATTCGGTTAAAAAATAGTGTATTGTTCAACACGGTGTTTTTAATGAAATGAAATGAATGGCTTTTGTTAAAATAATTCCGCTGCTTAAGCTTGTAAATTATAATGTTTAATGTATTTAATGCTGTGAATAACCAACTATGAGATCTCCGGGAACGGGGCCTTACACCCTCTATGCCCGCTATATGTTGCTTTAACCTGTAAACTCCTCCCGACATAACTTTATCATACAAAATACATTGAACTTTATCTAGTTTGGTTGCATCCACTATTTTTCCATACTCGCATCTTATCATCCGAGTTCCATTTCAAATTTTGACTAGCAGTTGATTCCATTGACGCAATCTACTTGCTAATGATATAAATACTATTCAAACATAAAACTTAAATTGAAAGATTTCTATCATTGTTTAAGGATATCAAAATAGTAGCAAATTCGCAATAAAAATGGTAAAAAATATTAAAGGGAAAAACGTTACTAACAATTAAGAAACATATAAACAAACTTATTATATTTTATAAACAAATAGTGCAATACAACTACACAAAAGATGTCAACAAAAACACTTTATAGAATATAAGTCCACTTATCCACCCTCGATTGAAGAAACAAACACAAAATAAGAACAAACAACACCCATAGTCGTCGACAACATACCGATCTGGTGAAATAAGTTCGGTCAAGACAACATACTGATTTGGTGAAACAAGTTCGGTCGAACAACTCCAGAGAAGATAAGTTGTTGTTCAATTGTCAACACCCTAAATCTTCTTCTTCGATTTGTGAAAGTTTGTTTGGTGAGTTTTATTCTTCAATTTGGTGTAAAAGCTTTTGTTTGGTGAGTGACAGATTGGTTTAATGAAGTTTAAAATCCATGGATCGGGTCTTCCTTTCACTCATATGCTTTTTTTAAATCATAAACAATTGACCGCCTTTGATCAATTACAACGATTTTAATCGATTTGGTTCGATTTGAACTGCCTTTGACCGACTTTGACCAACCACTGATTATTGCATCTGATTACAAGAAATCGCCAATGTTACCCTCCGATTTCCGATTCCTCGCCGAGTAATCGGAGCCTAGCAATGATTTTTCAGAATAACTATTGGGAGGTCTCGTATTAGCAAAAAAAAAGAAATTCTTTACTAACATTAAGCATTACTATTGGTAAGCCCCGTATCTATTCAGAATCGGTACAGTCCAACTTATCTGAAGATGCATATACGGAAGTGAAGCGGAACAAATTCTAAGGCACTATCATGAAGGACCCACACGTGGTGTGACACCCGTCTCCTTAAGGTCTGTCGAATGACATAATTAAGCATATAATTATTTTAATTATTCTTCCTCTTCTTCATGAACTCCTGCTTCAAGAAATCATGTCTGCTTTATTTCCCTTGTGCTTGTACTTCCTTCGTGAACGCGTGTGTAGCCTAAACCTTTTATAAATCTCATCACGGTATCATCAAATATATCATTTTTAATTATAACCATTGTCATTAATAAAACCATTTTTAAGCTACCAATTACCATAAAACGTGCTTTTAACATTAATATAACGAGCACTTTTAAGGTCGTAATCAACCGAAACAAATTTTGGGGAACTCGGGGGTTAAGTGCAGGGACTAAACTCGCCATTTTTGCAAACTTGGGCTGGGTATATAAACCCATATTCCAGCCCTTAATCTCATTTCATCTTCATCTTCTTTATCCTCTTCACCTTCTTCTTCACATCTTCTTCATTCTAGCACCAAATCCAACCCGCTTGGTCTTGCTCTCGTCGTCTAGACTCCATCTACAGCCTAGTCTACTCTATTCTAGCAGGTAGACGACCTTGGTTGTCCCTTTTCTTGCTTATTCGCGGCTGTCCAAACTAGGGTTTCGGGTGTTTCGGGTTCAACCCGAACACATGAGGTCGTGTGGGTGCGTGTGAGGTCTTTCTGCTTGTGTTTCATGTTTGTGTATGTTTGTAGTGTGTTTCTTGAGGTCCTTGTTGTGTAAAACCCGTGCTCGGAGCAGCCGAACCTGCAGTTCAGGCGACTGGGTCTGTCATGCGACTGAGCCGTGCGACTGGGTGAGTCGTGCGACTGAGTCATGCGATTGTGTCTTTCGGGCGACTGAGTTGTGCGACTCGGGACGTCATGCGACTGAGTCGTGCGATCGTATGTATGTGTGCGAATGAGTCATGCGAATGAATGAATGCGTGCGATTGAGTCAGGTGACCGACTGAATGTATGCGATTGTGCGTGTTTCGCACGACTGGATTCCAATCGCACGAATGAAGGTTCAATCATACGAAAGTAGCTAATTCGCACGATTGAAGGTTGATTCGTGCGCATGGAGGTTGGGTTGTGCGAATGTGTGTTGTGTGGTACGACTGAATGCCAGTCATGCGAATAAAGACTCAATCGTACGAATGAAGCTGATCCGTACGATTGAAGGTTGATTCGTACGAATGGAGCGTTGAGACGAGCGTCTGGTCCTGTTGTGTGACTGATGATGATAAAGTAACATCAGTAAAAGTATCATTGCTTGACCACAAAGATTAAAGTCAACGCTATCAACATGCACATACTATTTCAATTGAAATCAACCTAACATTTTACAATTATCGACAACACATTTGGAACTACAAATACTTAACAAGTGCCATCTTTCATAACAATGAGATCTTTACAAGGATGTCATAAGCAATGACGACTACTCTTAGTACTTGGATCTACATAAGATCTTATGTGTGTGTCCGTTTGTGTGTGTGCTACCCACAACCGAACCGATACAACCCGAACCGACCAAACATTACTATACGCTTTATACACGTCATTAATGCTTAACAATAACTGTCAATAGGTGTTTGACTGTTCTTTGCATACAACTGTTGGGAATCTCGATCATTCATACTTACCACTTAACATGTGAGTCTCGTGGCCCCTTTTATGCTTACACTACTTTAAAAACATTTACAAACATGGGGGAAAAGTATGCTCGCCCGTTTTCTATGCTGTATAACATACATACAACTTACATACTTAGAATCAACATGCTATTGTTTTGTGGGTACTTATCTGATACATGCTTGAGTCTGCTTTGTGGTTCTTTCTTACAATCATTTAATTCCAGTGTGGGAACCGACGGATAGGTATTGGTAGTACTACTGGGTTGACACCCCCACCCTCGTGTTGGTATACTAGTTAGTACCAAAAAAAGCCAGGAACGGGCCTTGGGTGAATATATTCCGACAAGATTCTTTGTGTACGTCGTTAGGTTTGGTTGTAAAGCTCTTGTCATCTGATTTTGCTTGCTTATAACTGTATGCACGGTATTATGCAACAACTTTATACAGCATCAATTACTTATTTACTTTAAACCTGCGAACTCGCCAACAATTTTGTTGACCATTTTGAGCATATCTTTTTAGGTGATCATGCTAGCTGAGGTTCTAGGTGTCCTGCCTTAGTGGAGACCCTAGGATGCATTTCCGGGCTAAACTTGTCATTTTGAAAACAGTTGTTGTATCTGTTTCAAACAACATTATACTTTGTAACTTGTTCCTGGGTTGTGGGAATTGCATACAATGTTATCATCTTTGTTATATGATTCATGTATCATGTTTATGCTTATGGCTATGTTGTCGTGAATACTGACTAAACACGACACAAGTTCCCTTGTTGTCGGGTGTCGTCATGACATGCTTGTCATCATTATTATTGCACCTCTATTGCTTACCATGTGTTATTGTGATTCCCGTCTCGTTACATCCCCGTGTTTCCGCTCTTAGCGGGGGTGTGACACGTGGACACCATGGAGCAACCTAACAGCCAATAAAGTCTTTGACTCTGTATTTTACTAGCCCATGATCTTCAAGGATGCTCACAACATGGTACACACCTTTGATGCATGTCAGAGAGCAACCAATATCTCAACATGAGATGAGATGCCTTTTAGGAACGACAGCGTGCTTGAACACTACAAAAAGCCAATAAATATAGGCCTAAGTTCACCATTTTGGCAAGCTTTGATGGGAGAGGACTCTGCTAAATTCTCTGGGAATCAAGATGTAAAGATCATTTGGAGGCTCGGGAGGTGCATACAACACTTGGACGAAGCTTGAGATTGTCTAAATATCATCCATTGTGGATCACCGATTTGATTGTTCCATTTCAGCAACGATTTCATATCTATATTCTATGTTATTTGTTGTTATGTTCAAGCTCATTATGAGCTAAACTCTCATCATCATCCTAATTTCATGAAATTATGTAATTTATGATGAACTAATGGTGTGATTTATATTATGTTAATGTTATGGGGGTCTTTGTAAAACTTTTTGTTAGGGACCGTGTACGGACGGAGTACTAACTGATTTATATGTATACCAACTCAAATAGTGCGGAATCCTATTTGATTGGTGATCCAATCAGTGAGAACGTTAACTCGATCGATATAAGAATAAACTAAACGTTAAGAACGAATAGGAATCGATCAAGAACAATCTATGAACTTGGACTGGCTTTCTTGGACGTTCTAGACGGCTTGGGTATGAGTAGGTGTCGAAATATTGAAAGTGTTTCGTTTCTCCACGAATTAAGTGGTATTTATAGGTTAGGGTTAGTCAATCGTACGACTTGACCATTAGCATGGTTCAATCGTACGACTAAAGCATGCGACTGAGTCAATCACACGATTGAAGGTTCAGTCATGCGACTGAGTCATCTATATGTCTCAGTCGTGCGACTGATCCAGTCTCATGGTTCAGTCATGTGACTGGTCCATTAGCATGAAGTATTCATGTGTATGAACCATTAGCATGGTCCATTCACATGAATACTTCATACGACTAAGTTTGAATATGTTTCTCAATCATTACTTGACCAAGATCTATTCAAACCACCTCAAACCTATATAGTTGGTTCAATATGCATTAATAAATGATAAACATTAAAACATACACTGAAACATTAAACATTAAGATCAACAACCACATATTATGTTTCATTCTACTCATTCGTTTCATTACATTTAGGACATAACAGACATATTACATTAAGATCGTAAACTAGGTACATATGTATCAACAAACTCCCCCTTGGACCTAGTTTCCTTCATTGTCTGGCATCCTTCATTAGCTCGTCAAACTTCTTATGCCTCTCCTCGACTGTGACTCCAGCATGTATCTCAAATGCAAAACAAAGTCGCATTATGTTCTGAAACTGGAGGGCATGTACAATATCCTGCAGATCATAGTATAAACATCACTAGCTGACAGGTTGGTTAGCCACATTGGGTCAAATACCCGGATGGTCTCCATTTGGCACTCTTTCTGTAATACTATGACCGCTTCTCCTGTTCTCCAGTCATAATACCACCACTTGAAATGGGGAATGAAGTCCTGTGGCATTTCCCTCATAGGGATCTTTGACATAGTGTGCGGAGGACTCCACTTCAGCACCACTTTGGGTTTCCCAGTCCTTGGGTCCACCTCCGACCTTCGAATGTACCTCATAGGTTGTTGAGGCTTGAAATTAACCCATCTAGTGTGGTATTCTTTCTTCAACGCAGCTTCAAACCAGCCTGACATCTTCCTGGGGTCAGCATACAGCAGGTTCAGGCATGCCAACTGGTTGAGTTCAAAACCAGGGAGAGTCTTCAGATCATGTGGAAATCTGAAGTACTCGATTCCCTTTTCCCTCTTCACTGTATATATATTAAGATCCTCAAAACAAGCCCATGCTATAATCTTGCCAGACACTTTTAGATGCTTCTTTACTTTGTAAAGCTTGGCGTAGGCACTCGGCTTTGGCGCTGTGCGTTGGGCACGGATCTCTGCAAAACAAGCCGCCCATTCAGCCTTTTTGATCTCAACCTCGGCGTCCGTGGCTTGGGCTTGGCTTTCTGATTTCTCGGACTCCTTCTCTGTCGTATCCAGTTTAGAATACATATCACTGTCGAGAGTATCCCTAAAATTAAGAACCACATTCCCTCTCGATTAGTATATTCTGGATAGTGCTATGCCGTGACGTCTTCAATCTCTATCTCATCCATATCGTTTAGCTTGTCATCACTAGCAGCATCGACAGTAGGGGCATCCTTAACCAATTCATCCGGGTTTAACCGGAACATTTCTGCGAGTTGCTCATCAGTGAGGTTGTGAATAATTTCTCCTTCTTCGGGAGTATAGCTTACTGACCTCCTGACAATCCCTTGCAGATCAAGTATCATTGTGAGTTGGGATTTTATCTGCTCAAGGGGAGCAACATCGTATTCATCTTGCTGATATTGTGGATCTGCTTGATTTAAAACATGTAACACATCATTCATCAGTAAATAATCAAGACAATAAACACTAAATATATACATAAACATTCATTACATAAGTTTTAATACATGATTCAATTACACAAAAGTTCAAAATACAAAAACATCTAAGCATTACTTTGATCTTGAATCATATGTTCTTCAACTGGTGGGGCTGAGGACGAAGCACCTTGATTCTGTGCTTTCTTGGATCGTCGCTCACTTGCTTGAGTAGCAGCCGATGCAGCAGCATCATCACCCTCCTTATCATCTCTGCTCTCATCCTCTCCCATAACATCATCTCCACCATCATCATCAGAATCATCCTCATCATCATCATTATCATCATCGTCATCCCCTTCTCTAATCTTTAGAGGCTCATCTTTGGATCCCTTGAGCCTCAACATGAGCTTCTTGTTCTTGGCCTCCAAATCCTGTATCCTCTGTACAGAGGATGTCTGCATCTCTCGTAGCTCTGTGATCTCATGACTCTGAGCCTCCATCCTCTATACAGATGAGGCATGCATCTCATGTAACACCTCTATCTCTTGGCTTTGAGCCTCAATCCTCTAGGCTTGGGAGACATTGAGCTCCATCAGCTGATTAAGCTGAGTGGCTCTCTGTTCATTCGTCGCTAGCAGCTTCAGTACTAACAGGTTTAGGTTAGCCAGCTGCTCCTCCAACCCAACAGATGGGTAAGATGATCCAAAAGCAGGTGGGACCTGTGATGAGGTCCCGGCTCCGTGAGTGGTGGTAGTGGTAGTGGATGTAGAGAAGATGGGTTGTTAGGGACCGTGTACGGACGGAGTACTAACTGATTTACGTGTATACCAACTCAAATAGTGCGGAATCCTATTTGATTGGCGATCCAATCAGTGAGAACGTTAACCCAATCGATATAAGAATAAACTAGACATTAAGAAAGAATAGGAATCGATCAAGAACTATCTATGAACTTGGACTGACTTTCTTGGATGCTCTGGACGGCTAGGGTACGAGTAGGAGTCGAAATATTGAAAGTGTTTCATTTTTCCACGAATTAAGTGGTATTTATAGGTTAGGGTTAGTCAATCGTACGACTGGACCATTAGCATGGTTCAGTCGTGCGACTAAAACATGCGAATGAGTCAATCACACGACTGAAGGTTCAGTCGTGCGACTGAGTCATCCGTATGTCTCAGTCGTGCGACTGATCTAGTCTCGTGGTTCAGTCATGCGACTGGTCCATTAGCATGAAGTATTCATGCGTATGAACCATTAGCATGGTCCATTCACATAAAAACTTCATACGACTAAGTTTGAATATGTTTCTCAATCATTACTTGACTAAGATCTATTCAAACCACCTCAAACCTATATAGTTGGTTCAATATGCGCTAATAAATGATAAACATTAAAACATACACCGAAACATTAAACATTAAGATCAACAATCACATATTATGTTTCATTCAACTCATTCGTTTCATTACATTTAGGACATGACAGACATATTACATTAAGAACGTAAACTAGGTACATATGTATCAACACTTTTGATGGGTAGCATCTATATTTGAACGTGAAGTTATAACCTTATGGTTTGTAATTGTGAATGTCATACAAAGTTGAAAAACGTATGACTAACTTTTAATCATGAAACTGGTATTCATAATAAATCCATGGCTAATAAACTAGAAATGGTTATTAACAGTCATATCACCTTAATATTTTGATCATTTGCGAATTCCCTTTTATTAGTCTGAGAAATTTATAATAATTGTTAAGGTTTTCTAAAATTAATGGTATTTAGAAAGAGACCTGATCAACTCTCTTTTTAACATCAAGTTATGTTCAGAAATCGTATTTCAAAATGTCACAAAAGATTTACCTACATTAGTAGAGGCTTTGTTCTAATTACTAACTCAACCTGACATGATCCTAGTCATTACGAAGCGGATAGACGAGAAATCACGCCAGCTCACCTTCATAAACATTCACCTTCATAAGTGTAATCGAATTAGGGTGATAGCCTTTATTCCATAGTGTTAAATCGAAAAGCTTCAATCTTATTTTACTTTATTTTAATTATTGTTTTTAAACCCTAAAAATCTTAATTACATCAATGCAACTTATCATTTTCTCAAACAAAACTAAATCTGGTAGTCAAACATTAAGGTTGTTGAGTAGGCTAGGTATGTCCATGGATTGATACTCAGTTCTTACCATCACTGTACTACCACACGATAGGTACATTTGCCTTTTGTGTGTGTGGTTTAGTATTAGTAATAACTAATCAAAATTGAATCTGTGCGAAATATCTTTACGAAAATATATATACATTTCACACGCATCAAGTTTTTGTGTCTTTGTCGGGGACACACGACAATTTTGAAAGACAATCTGAATTTTTGACTATCTTTTTTATATCCTATTAATATACTTTTGTTCAAACTTATTTTATTTTTAGATAGCTTGCCTTAGTTAGTTAGTTTAGTTATATTTGTCTGATTCATTTTAAGCCTTAGTTAGTTAGTTTAGTTATATTTGTCTGATTCATTTTAAGCCTTAGTTTATGCTTCTTTAAGTTAGTGTGTGTCCAACTTGTCTAGTCATGAACTTGTGTTGCCTCTTTCGGAACCCGAATGACTTTTTCGTCAAAGGTTACATGAAAGACCATGACAAACAGCAACAATAATCGAAGAAAACGTTTTGAAAGGTACACCATTCGAAGAAAACATGGCTAATCAAGACAAGGAAATGAAGATGACAAACTATGTCACGCCATCAATCGATGGTTATGAGTCTAGGTTGTCCAACTAGCAATAGTGGCTAAAAATTTCAAGATTAAGTCTAGTATTATCCAACTTGTAGAAAACTCTGTTCAGTTTCATATATTGCAAGACGAATACCCTAACCCTCACATCTCATGATTCCTTCGTATATGTGCAACATTCAAAATCAATAACTGTTTATACGATGCCATTAGACTAAGACTTATTCCATTTTCACTTCGAGGTCGAGCCATTGACTGGTTCAATTCGCTTTTGCCTGGTTCTATCACCACATTGGCAGAAATGACTAAACAATTCCTTTTGAAATACGTTCCACCTGATCGCACTACCAAACTGAGAAGCAACATCACAAGCTTTCGCCAAGATGATGATGAATCATTACATGTAGCATGAGAAAGATACAAAGGTCTCCTTCGGAGATGCCCACATCACGGACTTGATCTATGGCTGCAGAGTCAAACTTTTTACGATGCAATTAGCGGAGCACACAAGTTGTAGACCAAAGTGCGGGAGGAGATTTCGGACGTGTCAGACTAACAGAGGCATACCAAGCCTTAGAAAGAGCAGCTAAGAAGATCTTTTCTTATAATCCCTTAAGAAATAAAACTCATTTCTAAAGGCATTCATCAAGTAGACTCTAAAACACTAATTGCATCCCAATTAGAAGCTCTAACCAAATGATTCAAACAATTGCAAGCTAAATAAAGAAGACTCCAACACGATACAACACATGTGGAAATTCAAACAAGACCAACAAATGCCCACAAGGAATTATGATGGTTGAAGATGTTTACTACGTAGGAGGCCCAAATAACTCATATAATAACAACTCAACTTGGTGGAGCAACTTGAATTACTCTGAAGCTGGTAACAACCAATCATATCTGGATTTAAACAAAGGCCACCTTACCAACAGCAGAAACTACCATACCAAGGTTCAAGTAGTAGTAACCAAGACCGTGGAGCATCATCAATGGAAGACTTGTTACAACAAATCTTCATAACCACACAAACCACATATGAGTACATCCAGAAATCTGATAGAAGAAATGAGAAGAGGTTCCAAAGATACGAGGCTGACATCAAAAGCAACAAAACATCATTACAAACCATTGAATACCAAGTATGTCAGATAGAACAACAACTATCTGAAAGAAGCCAAGGTGATTTGCCTAGCAACACTATAACAAACCATTATGCTCCAGTCAAAGCCATCACCACAAGGAGTGGCAAAACTACTCAAGGTGATGCACCTGCATTACCACTCATCCTTGAAGAAATAGAAACCGAAACTCCAAGTAACATAAGTGATAAGCAAAAACAACCTGTTGCTATTGAAAAACCTGCCAAGAAATACATACACCACCACCCTATGTTCCACCACCCCCATATCCAGGTCCTTTGAGACAAAAAAATAATGGAGGCACAATATGGCAAATTCCTAAGGTTGTTCGAGTAACTCCATATCAATCTGCCCTTGGTGAAAGCGTTAGCCCATATGCCAAATTATGCTAAGTTTAAAAAGGTGTGTTGTCAAACAAAAAGAAACTAAAAAAAGTTTCACACATAGTTTAAAATGAGGAATGCTCTGCAGTTCTTCAAAACAAACTACCTCAAAAGATGGCTTATCCAAGAAGCTTCTCCATACCTTGCCTAATAGGAAACCTTTCTGTTAGCAACATGTTAGCTAATTTAGGTGCTAGCATTAACCTTATACCTTATCCGGTCTTTGAAAATTTAAACTTAGGTGAATCTAGACCTACCCATATGAACATCCCATTAGCTTACCATTTTGTTAAGTATCTGAGGGGCATCATTGAAAATCTCTTAGTTATAATCAACAAATTTGTATTTCCCATTGATTTTGTGATCCTTGACATAAATGAGGATAAGAATGTTCCTCTTATCTTAGGTCAACCATTCTTAGCAACTACTCGAGCCCTCATCGATGTTTGCATTGGCAAACTTACGCTTTGAGTGGACGAGGAAGAAGTAATGTTCGACATAGGACAAACCATGGAACATCCTCAACATTATGATGACTCACTCTATTACATTGATGTTTGCGATTCGATAACAAGCTGTAATACACCTTTCTTGAAAACACATCTCAACTTCCTGTCATAATCTCATCTACCTTATCAAATGCTGAGGATAACAAGGTGTTAAACGTGCTTAAGGCACATAAACGAGCAATTGCATGGAAAATCATAGACATCAAGGGAATTAATCCATCCTTTTGCACTCATAAAATACCGATGTAGGAGAACATCAAATCCGTCATTCGACCTTAAAGACTTATAAACCCGAGCATGCAAAAGGTGGTGAAGAAAGAAGTAATAAAACTGCTAGATGTTGGTTTGATTTACCCTATTTCAGACTCGCATTCGGTCAGTCTCGTCCAACTTGTTCCAAAGAAAGGAGGAATAACTGTTGTAACTAAAAAGAAGATTTAGCTTATTCCAACTCGTACGGTTACATGATGGAGAGATTTCATTAACTATCGTAAACTCAATGATGCCACAAGGAAAGATCACTTCCCTTTACCTTTCATAGACCAAATGTTTGAGAGACTATCTGGAAAAATGTTCTATTGTTTCCTCGATGGTTTCTTGGGATATTTCAAAATTCCTATTGCTCCCGAAGATCAAGAGAAAATGACATTCACCTGTCCATATGACACACTTGCTTATCGGTGAATGCCTTTTGGATTATGTAATGCCCTTGCTACATTTCAAAGATGCATGGTAGCAATTTTTCACGACATGATCAAACACTCGATAGAAGTTTTTATGGATGACTTCTCAATCTTTGGGAACTCATTTGAGAAATGTTTTGAAAATCTAGAAAAGATGTTAGTTAGATGTGAAGATTCTAACCTTGTTTTGAATTAGGAAAAATGTCACTTCAAGGTTACTAAAGGAATAGTGTTAGGACATAAGATCTCTCGAGCAGTGCTTGAAGTCTATCAAGCCAAAGTCAACATTATTTCCAAACTTCCACATCCCACAACCATGAAAGATATCAGAAGCTTTCTAGGTCATGCAAGATTCTATCATTGTTTCATCAAAGATTTCTCAAAAACCACACGACCAATGACTCAACTTCTTGAGAAAGATGCATAATTCGTATTTTCCGATGAATGCATTAGTGCATTCAATTTTCTTAAAGAGAGATTGGTAATCGCTCCAATCATGGTTCCCCCCAGACTGGACGCTACCGTTTGAACTCATTCGCGACGTAAGCGATTTTGCGGAAGGAACCATATTAGGACAAAGGAAAGACAAGCAATTCCATTCGATTCACTATGCGAGCAAAACTTTAAACGACACAAGAAAACTACACCATCACCGAGAAAGAGCTTCTTGCAGTAGTTTTCGCATTTGACAAATTCCGCTAGAATCTAATTCTTTCAAAAACAATCGTTTACACCGATCATGCAGACCTTCGTTAGCTATTTAACAAACAAGATGCAAAGCCAAGATTGATACATTTGATACTTCTACTTCAAGAATTCGACATTGAAATTCATGATAAGAAAGGAGCAGAAAATCTGGCGACCGATCAACTCTCACGCCTTGTAGATTCAAGTCCTTCATGAAACGAGGAATTTATAGTAAACTCACGCATTCCTTATGCACATCCAATCCTCAATCGATGAACATCCTTGGTTCATTGATTTCGCAAATTACTTGGCAAGCAGAATCCTGTTATAAGGAATGACTTATCAGCAAAAGAAGAAATTCTTTACTGACATTAAGCATTACTATTGGGAGGACTCGTATCTGTTCAAAATTAATGCAAACCAACTTATCAGAAGATGCCTATACGAAGTGAAGCAGAACAAATTCTAAGGTACTTTCATGAAGGGCCCACAGGTGGACACCATGGAGCAACCCTAACAGCCAAGAAAGTCTTTGACTTTAGATTTTACTAGCCTACGATCTTCAAGGATGCTCACAACATGGTACGCACCTAACCAATATGTCAACACGAGATGATATGCCTTTTAGGCACGAGGTCGTGCTTAAACACTACAGAAAGCCTATAATAGAGGCCTAAGTTCACTATTTTGGCAAGATTTGGTGGGAGAGTTACTCTGCTAAATTCTCTCAGGAATCAAGACTTAAAGATCATTTGGAGGCTCATGAGATGCATACAACACTTGGAAGTAGCTCGTGATTGTCTAAACATCATCTATTGTGGATCACCAGTTTGATTCGATTTGATATCTATCTTCTATGTTATTTGTTATCATGTTCAAGCTCATTATGAGCTAAACCCTCATTATCATCCTAATTGGATGAAACTCATGTAATTTATGATGAACTAGTAGTGTGATTTATATTATGTTAATGTTATGAGGGTCTTGGTAAAACTTTTGATGGGTAGCATCTACATTTGAATGGGAAGTTATAATCTTATGATTTGTAATTGTGAATGTCATACAAAGTTGAAAAACGTATGACTAACTTTTATTCATGAGACCGGTCATCATAATAAATCCATGGCTAATGAAATAGAAATGGTTATTAGAAATCATATCACCTTAACTTTCTGATCATTTGCGAATTCTCTTTTAGTAGTCTGAGAAATCTACAGTAATTGTTATGGTTTTCTAAAATTAATGGTATGTTAGAAAGGAACCTGATTAACTCTCTTTTTAACATTAAGTTATGTTTTTAGAAATCGTATGTCAAAAGGTCACAAAAGATTTACCTACATTACTAGGGGCTTTGTTCTAAGCACTAACTCAACCTGACGTGATCCTAGTCACTATAGAGTGGATAGACAGGAAATTGTGCCAGCTCACCTTTATAAACAATATTTTAAGCATAAAGTACAAGAGCTTTATGCAATAGTTCCCTTTTTGCCCCCATTTAATTATGTTATTCTAATTATTGTATTATTTAATACACATTATGTAGGACCGATAAATGGGGCAATGCAACATTTTCATAAGTTGGAAAGACTTAGAACACTTAGCATATCAAATAGAAATCTGGTTAGGATCAAACAAAGAACACAAGTAAAAGAACAATAACAAGAACACTCAAATATGGTTTTTAAGAATAATGTATACTGCTCTCAATTTTTTACAAGTGTTACAAAGCTTACATGACAGAATACATGTACTTAAGATACTTTATACTACATACTACAACCGACCATACTTTGAAGACAAGCTAAAAACACTAATCTAGACAACAAGATCTATGTAAATTTGCCTTTGACTAATGACTATAACATTAAATAACTCACATCCTTATATATTACAAAAAGGATAAAAATTCATAGTTTGAAAGTTACAAACTCAACACCTGTAACACCTGGTTATCTATCTATTTTGAGGTCGACGAAGAAAAAAGAAATAAAGTCCAAAGTCGAGGGACCAAACTCGCCAACGAGGGAAAGTGGAATTGTGGTGATATGTGTTGGGAGAGGGCAGCCATACTCTCCCCACACACTCACAATTCAGCTAAAAAAAAGAGAGAAGAAGAGAGAAAGGAAGAAAAGAGGAAGAAGTGTTGGTTCGGGTTGGTTCAAGTGGCCAAAATCATTGAGAAGCGAGTCAAATCGAAGCTCTACTCGTTGTGGTCGCTTGTGTGAGTTCTAGACCCCTCTTTTATACGTTTTTGAATGATTTTGGGGCTGGAACACATCTAAAAACCCTCTTTCGAGTTTTTGGGTATAAACCCGTTTTTATGCGTATGTGTGTGTATGATGCGTTTAAAGTTGTTTTTCGGGCTTGTGTGTGCTTGAATGGTGTTGTGGTATGCATCCCTAAGGTTCAGGATGGTTGATTTGGGCTTAGAATGGGTTTAGATGAGCTTGGAGGTCGAAAATGGCAAATTGTGTTCGGGATGAACTGCATTCTGCATCAGCTAGGGCTAGGCGACCGACTGGAGGCCATACGGCCAAATGAGGAGCGATTGGGGTCCATTCGCATGAATGGGAGTTCATTCGCATGATTGGGGCCAGTCGCATGGGGAGTCATGCGACTGAGGGTCCAGTCGCATAAGTGCTCATCCGCATTAGTTCCATTCGCATGAGGTCCATCCGCATTAGTTCATTCGCACGATTGGGTGTTCATTCGCATGAGTGTTCATCCGCATTGGTTCATTCGCATGATGCTCAGTCGCATGGAGGCCATGCCACTGAAGGGTGTCCATACGCCTAAATAGGGCTGTTGCACCCGAGGAGAAGTGTAGTTAACTTCTGACTTTTGAGGGAAAGTGTGGATGTAAGTTTCGATGTAAAGGTTCCTGTAAGAGCATGTAAGATGACGATTGAGGCCTTAGAGAGCATGTTGGGCATGATGATGATGATGTTGCATGTTTATGTATGTTATGTATGTATGATGTTGCCTTGTATGATGATAATGACAGTGTATGATATGTTCCTTATTATGATGTATGTTTATCTTTCTTGTGACTTTACGTGTCATGTTAATGAATGAATGAAGTATTATGTAACGTAAAGTGAAAGATAATAAAAGAGAACATGAAGTAAGAATGCATGCATTATTGAATGATGAATGAACAAAGGAAAGGCTTACAAGCACATATATGAGGTGAGCAACCATGTTGTTGCAACAGACTCGGATAGCGTGCAATCATTGAGATTGCCTATGAGGTGAGCAACCCTATGGTTGCAACAGACTCGGATAGTGTGCTATCGTGAAGTTACCATGAGGTGAGCAACCATGTTGTTGCAAGAGACTCGGATAGCATGCTATCGTTGAGATTGGCAATGAGGTGAGCAACCCTATGGTTTGCAACAGACTCGGATAGCGTGCTATCGTGAAGTTGCCATGAGGTAAGCAACCCTGTTGTTGCAAGAGACTCGGATAGCGTGCTATTGTTGAGATTGGCAATGAGGTGAGCAACCCTATGGTTGCAACAGACTCGGATATCGTGCAATCGTTGGGATTGCTAATGAGGTGAGCGACCTTGTTGTCGCAACAGACTCGGGAGAACAAACGTATAGAATGAACGAAAGTTAACAAATGTAATGGAAGATAATAATTATATTATCGATGTGTATGTATGTTGTATGGTCACAAATGAATGTAAAGCGCAATATGATTTGAAAGAAAGTAAAGAACGGTTTTCACGATAGAAAATTATGTTTTTATTATAAAACTAGAACTCACTCAGCAACGCTGATTTTTTATGTGTTTCCAGTAGGCAGATAATGATTGCTGAGGATGGCACGAGCGGCTACTAAGCTCTTTTGGGATGGCATCCATTTATTTAATATATAATGCAACAATGTATTTTGTAACCGATTGACGATGTATCATTTGGCAAAAGTTTTTGTAATGGAATGTGATGTCATTTTTGAATGTTTACGCTACAATATTTTAGTAAGATAAATGAAAATGTATGTTTTATGTGCGATGATCGACTAGCTGTAAGCGTCCTGGGAACGGGGCCTTACAAGTTGGTATCAGAGCCAAAGTTTAAGTGAAATGGGTAAATTTTCCAAATAAATCTTAACTTAAACTGAGAATGGGACGGAAAGGGAATGGGATGCCAATCTGAGTAACTGCGTGCCATCAGGTATTTTCGTAATGTTAACTGGCATTATGTGCGCATGTGATGTGTTATGTGTTGTTTGTAGATTTAAATACTGATGTAGTCAGGACAGGTAATGCTTGGGGTATGAAGAGTAAAGTAAGTGGCTAATCACAACTGGCCACTGTAATTAGGGACTTACTATACTTGACAAATACTAAGTTGTTCCCTTGAATGACCGTGTTAGAGTTTGAATCTTTCAGTGTGCGTGTGAATGGCCGGTGGTAGATCTTCGAGAGCTTCACGGGGTGGAGGTCACGATGCTGAACCGCGACCCAAGAGAGGGAGACCCAGAGTTGAGAAGGTGGTTCATGAGGAACCAGAGACCCCTTATCCGGAAGGTGACGACGAGAGCGCCAATCTGAGAGCCTCGGTAAAGGAGGCTGTGGTGGAAGAAGTTCATCAGGTCATGCAGACGATCCTACCGTCTGTGATGACCAAAGTGATCAAGGTAGTAAGAGAAGGGGAAAGAAAGGAGAGGAACAGGTCCTCAGGAGGATGAGAGCAACCAGAGCCTGAAACGGTTCTATCGGATGATGAAGAAGAGGAGCAAGAAGGAGAGCCTGTGCAGGAGGCGGTACGAGGCTGTAACTACAGGGCATTTATGAGATGCAAGCCCCCAACTTTTGATGGAAATGGCATTGCTGTTGCTGCTCACCGGTGGGTGAGGGAAATGGAGGCTATTATTGATATTAGTGAGTGCCGTGAAGAACAAAAGGTGAAGTTCGCTACCCACTCTTTTATGGATTCGGCTTTGTGCTAGTGGGACAACATTGTCCAAGCTGAGGGTAGCAGGGCCATTGGGAGGATGAGATGGTCTGAGCGGAAAAAGTTGGTGCTTGAGGAGTTTTGTGCTCATCGGGAAATGGACAAGGTCGAAAGGGAGTTCTTGCAACTAGAGGCGGGAACCATGACACACCAGCAGTACACCACAAAGTTCAACGAGATGGCACGTTTGGTGCCTATTCAGGTGACACCTCTATCTCGAAAAATCAAGAGGTATATTCAGGGTTTGCTAGTGGATATTCGCAGGCACATGATCGTTGCCCGGCCGAGCACGTTTAGGTCGGCGGAGGATTTGGCAGGGAGACTATATGATAAAAGGACGGTGGTGGTGACTAAAGGTGGCAAGAAGAGCGGTGGTGACCGAAAATGGCAGGGGAAGAGGTTTGGTCGGGGTGATGCCTCGACGGGTAACAAGAAGGCACGGGTGGACGACGCTGTGTGGTCGCATCGGGTGCTGGTATAAAGAAGTGTGGTAGGTGTGGGAGAGAACATAGCGGGGAATGTAAACTGGGGTTGAATGTGTGCTTCAAATGTGGGAATCCGGGGCATATAGCCAAGGACAGTCATACGGTCCGGTGCTTTAACTGTGGTGAAGAGGGTCATATGAGTAGGGATTGCAAGAAGCTAAGGGCTAAGGGCTAAGGGTTCCGGGGCGAAGAAGACGGGGAGTGAGGGACTGAGGGCAAGCGCCAGGGCATTCACCATGACACAGGAGGAAGCTAGGATGGAGCCTAACGTTGTGTCCGGTACGTTTCTAGTGAACCAAACTTTAGCTTCTGTGTTATTTGATTTGGGTGCCGGTAAAAGTTTTATTTCTGTTGCTTTCTGTGCTAAGCTGCTTGTTAGTAGTAGATGTGTTGATGCGCCCTTTGATGTAAAAACTGACATAGGTAAGTCTACCAAGATTTCGGAGATGATAGAGAACTGTGATGTGGAACTAGAAGGTCATAAGTTTCCTGTTAGACCATTCGTGATGACATTGGGTGGTTTTGATTTGGTTCTCGGGATGGATTGGTTAGCGGACTTCGAGGCGAACATTGTGTGTCGGAAGAAGATGATTTGTTTGACAGTGCCTGACGGGAGTTCGGTAACGATTTATGGGGATCGGGTCACGACGATCCCGAAAGTGATCTTAATGGCGATGGCGGGAAAGTGTATGAGGCGTGGGTGTAGCGCCTACTTGGCTTATGTAAAGGATGTGGATATGCCGACACCATAGCTATCTGATGTACCGTTGTGCGTGACTTTCCAGACGTGTTCCCAAAAGATTTATCAGGAGTGCCACCTGACCGAGAGATCGAGTTTTAGAGTGATCTGATACTGGGTGCCCAACCTGTTGCCATAGCACCATATCGATTGGCTCCGATGGAGATGAAAGAGTTGATGAAGCAGTTGCAAGAGCTGCTTGATAAGGGGTTCATTAGACCGAGTATCTCTCCTTGTGGTGCTCCGGTCCTATTTGTAAAGAAGAAAGACGGTAGTATGAGGATGTGCATTGACTACCACGAGCTGAACAAATTGACGGTGAAGAACCGATATCCCTTACCGAGAATAGATGATTTGTTCGATCAGCTTCAGGGTGTCAGTTGGTTTTCAAGGATAAACCTTCAATCTGGTTACCATCAGTTGAAGGTGAAGGTGAAGGAGCAGGATATCGCTAAAATAGCTTTTCGCACGCGCTATGGTCACAACAAGTTTCTTGTCATGTCTTTTGGTTTGACCAATGCGCCAGCTGCTTTTATGGATCTGATGAACCGTGTGTGTCGGCCGATGTTAGATAAATCAGTGATTGTGTTTATTGATGATATTCTGATTTATTCAAGGAGCAAGATAGAACATGTCGGTCATATTCGAGAGGTTTTAGAGACGTTAAGGAAGGAGAAGTTGCACGTATAGTTCTCCAAGTGCGTGTGCTGGTTGCGCGAAGTTCAATTCTTGGGTCATGTGGTGAATCGCGACGAGATTATGGTGGACCCGGCAAAGGTGGAGGCGATTATGCAATGGAAGTCACCAAAGACGCCATCCGAGATTCGTAGCATCTTGGGTTTGGTGGGCTACTACAGAAGATTCATCCAAGACTTTTCCAAGATTGCTTCTCCACTAACCAAGTTGACCCGAAAAGATGTAAAGTTTATATTGGGTCAAGCTCAAGAGAAAGCGTTCGATGAACTGAAGGCGAGGTTGACTCAAGCTCCTGTTCTGTCATTACCCGATAGAAGTGAAGATCTGGTGGTTTATTCTAATGCTTCTTATTCGTGGTTGGGGTGCGTGTTAATGCAGAGAGAGAAGGTTATAGCCTATTCATCCCGACAATTGAAGGTTCATGAGGTCAATTATCCTACTCATGATTGGAGCTAGCAGTCGTGGTCTTTGCGCTAAAGATTTGGACGCACTTTCTCTACAGGACGAAGTGCACCATATTCACCAACCACAAAAGATGAAGTACTTCTTTGAGCAGAAGGATCTGAACATGAGGCAGAGACGATGGTTGGAGCTCATAAAGGACTATGATTGCGAGATCCATTACCATCGGGGCAAGGCCAATATGGTGGCAGACGCCCTTAGCTGAAAGGAGAGACCCAAGCCGATTCGAGTGAAAGCCTATCAGTTGATCATGACCTCAGACATGATGAAGCAAGTTAAAGAGTTTCAAGATGAGAAATTGAAAGAAGATCATCTTAACTCTGAAAGAATGAGAGGTCTGATTGGGGAATTTGGTGAAAACACACTTGGTGTTAAAACCCGATTTGAACGGGTGTGGATTCCTCGTTTTGGGGATCTACAGGTGAAGATCATGGATGAAGCTCACAAAACTCGATACTCCATTCACCCAGGTGCCACAAAGATGTATCATGACATGAAGAATGATTACCGGTGGCCGGATATGAAATGTGACGTGGTGGAGTATGTGAGTAAATGCCTTACTTGTCTACAGGTAAAGGCCAAACATCAAAAGCCGTATGGGAAGATCCAACCTTTGGATATAACGGAATGGAAGTGGGAGCGCATCACCATGGATTTCATTACGAATCCATGACGTACTCCGAAAGGGTACGATGCCATATGGGTGATTGTTGACTGTAACACCCGGCTATTTTTTTAGACAAGAAAGAAGAAAAAGTAAAGAAAAGAAGGAAAAGAAATAAAACCCAAGTCTAGGGGTAAAAAGTGTCCAAAAGGACAAAATGTTTGAAAAGTGGGTGTGAAAGGTGGTATGGCCGCCCATATGTCACATACACCACTGATTTTCGGGTTTTAGAGAGGGAAAGAGCAGCAATTCTTGGTTTTGAAGGAAGAACAAGAAAGAATTCGAATTCAAGGTAAGAATTCGAATTCAAGGTAAGAATTCATGCTTTTATGGTGTTCTTAACTGGTCATATCCTCGGGTTTATGCTTATGTGTGTTTGTATGTGTTCGGGTATGTTTTTTGTGGGTTTCTAAGCAGTTGAATTCAATTTGCAAACGAGTTTGGAGGAAGCCATACTCAAAAGCTGCAAAGGTGAGTTTTAGGACCCCTCTTTTACTAGTTTTTAACTAATTTTGGGGCCGGAAATGCATGAATGTATGTTTTTATTTAACTGGGTTTCGGACCCGTATGCTTGAATGTGTGTATGATGATGTTATGATGTGATGTGTGACTATGTTCATGCTTGATGATGTATGATTGTGTTTCTAAGGCTTAGAGGGTAAGATTTAAGCTTAGAACCTGATGAATGGTGCATGGGAATTGAATCTGATGTTTTAGACCCACTTGTTAAGTTTTTAAATCTGCCTAAGTGCTTGGAAGTAAATGCGGATGAAAAGGGTTAATGCGCATGAACATTAACCAATGGGTAAGTCAATGCGGATGAACATTGACTAAGTGCATGAAATGCGGATGAGCATTTGACTAAGTCTGGGAAATGCGATGAGCATTTGACTAAGTCTGGGAAATGCGGATGAGCATTTGACTAAGTCTGGGAAATGCGGATGAGCATTTGACTAAGTCTGGGAAATGCGGATGAGCATTTGACTAAGTCTGGGAAATGCGGATGAGCATTTGACTTAGTCTGGGAAATGCGGATGAGCATTTGACTAAGTCTGGGAAATGCGGATGAGCATTTGACTAAGTCTGGGAAATACGGATGAGCATTTGACTAAGTCTGGGAAATGCGAATGAGCATTTGACTAAGTCTGGGAAATGCGGATGAGCATTTGACTAAGTCTGGGAAATGCGGATGAGTAAGTCCAAGGCAGAGGACAAATGCGGATGAACTATAGCAAATGTGGATGAAGTAAATCCAATGCGGATGAACTATAACAAATGCGGGTGAAGTAAATCTAATGCGGATGAACTATAGCAAATGCGGATGAACACTTAGAAAAATTCTGACTTTTTTGGGAACAAGAGGTAATGCAGGCTGTGACCTAGGAGATTCCCGGGGGTTATGAAAGTTGACTTTTGAGGTCATAGATGGTATGTTGGGCATGTAATGTATTGAGATTGATGCTTATGCATGATGATGATGATGTTGCATGGTTATGCATGATGTATGTTATGTATGTATGATGCCCTGCATGATGATGTATGAATGATATGTTTATGTTCCTTATGATGATGTATGTTTATCTTTCCTATGACTTTACGTGTTATGTCAATGAATGAACGAAGTATTATGTAACGTAAAGTGAAAGATAATGAAAGAGGAACATGAAGTATGAGTGCATGCATTAAAGGAAATGAAAGTAATGATAGCCTTGTAGGCCTGGCATGCACATCGAGGTCTTTCTTTGTGATTGATCATTTGCATAGAACTATTGCTGCATACCTTACGTACTGTGACCACGAGGTGCGATGCACCGTTATAGAAGGTCTATGAGAGGCCTAGGTCCAGAACCATGAACAGAAAGGTATTGCTTATGGCAATGGTACATGTACATTCATACCTTAGGTACTGTGACCACGAGGTGCGATGCACCGTTATAGAAGGTCTATGAGAGGCCTAGGTTCAGAACCATGAACAGAAAGGTATTGCTTATGGCAATGGTACATGTACATTCATATATGACCATGAGGTGCGATGCACCGTTATAGAAGGTCTATGAGAGGCCTAGGTCCAGAACCATGAGCAGAAAGGTATTGCATAGTAAACCTAAACTTTACCCTAGGTACTGTGACCACGAGGTGCGGTGCACCGTTATAGAAGGTCTATGATGGGCCTAGGTTCAGTACTATGAACAGAAGGGTAGGGTTTATGGATGACAGGAAAGATAAGTAAAGAATGAGGCATGAAAGATTAAAGAAGATAATGAATATACTATCTATGTGTACGTATGATGTATGATCACGAACGGATGCAAGTATAGTATGATTTTGAAAGAAAGCAAAAGATGGTTTTACGAATGAAAAGTATGTTTTATCATAAAATTAGAACTCACTCAGCAACGCTAACTTTTATGTGTTTCTAGTTGGCAGGTAATGTTGCTGAGGATGGCACTAGGCAGTTGCTCAACTCTTTTGGATGGCATCCACTTATATAAAGTTTTTGTGATGTAATACAACAATGAAATTTTGTAACCGACAAACGATGCATTATTTTGCAAAAGTTTTTATGATGAAATAAAATGCCATTTTTGAATGTTTCCGCTGCGAATGTTTATTTAAAATAATTGTAAATGTATGTTTTATGTGCAATGGTTGACCAGTTGTAAGTATCTCGGGAACGGGGCCTTACATTGACCGCTTGACGAAGAGTGCTCACTTCCTACTGATCCGCAAGATATATTCATCTGAGAGGTTGGCTGATCTGTTCATCCAGGAAATTGTAACTCGTCCTGGTGTGCCGGTGTCTATTTTGTCTGATCGTGACACCCGTTTACCTCCAAATTCTGGAAGAAATTCCATGACGCCATGGGGAAGAGGTTACATATTAGCACGGCTTATCATCTCCAAACTGATTGTCAGTTTGAGAGGACCATTCAGACATTGGAGGACATGCTTTGGGCATGTGTGATTGATTTTGGGGAAAGTTGGGATGACCACTTACCGTTAGCTGAATTCTCATACAACAACAGTTATCATGCCAACATTGGTATGCCACCTTACGAGATGCTATATGGTAGGAGATGCAGAACCCCCGTCTGTTGGGGTGATATTGGCCTGAAGGAGTTAGGGAGCGTTGAGGTGATCGAGGCTACGACTAAGAAGCTTGAAAAGATCAAAGCCTTCATGAAGGTAGCCAAAGATAGACAGAAGTCGTATGCTGATAAACGACGCAGACCGATTGAGTTCTAGGTGGATGATCGGGTTATGTTGAAGGTCTCACCTTGGAAGGGTATCATCCGATTCAAAAAGCGGGCAAGTTGAGCCCAAGGTACATAGGCCCTTTTCGAATCATCGCTCGGGTAGGAGAGGTGGCCTATAGACTGGAGTTACCAGAGGAGTTATGTGGAATTCACCTGACATTTCACGTATCTCATCTAAGGAAGTGCTTGGCAGATGAAGATATGATTGTTCCACTGGAGGATATCAAAGTAGACGAACGGCTCAATTACGTGGAGCAACCAGTGGCAATCATCGATCGAAAAGAGGAAAAGGCTGATAAATAAAGTGGTTCCTCTTATGTGTGTACAGTGGAAGCACAGGAAAGGATCCGAGTTAACGTGGGAGATTGAGGAAGAAATGAGACAGCATTATCAACGCTTGTTTGAGGAATAACAGGTATCGGGGATGAAACCTATTTAAGGGGGGTGGACTTGTAACACCTGGTTATTTATCTATTTTGAGGTCGACGAAGAAAGAAAAGAAATAAAGTCCAAAGTCGAGGGACCAAACTCGCCAACGAGGGAAAGTGAAAATATGGTGATATATGTAGGGAGAGGGCAGCCATACTCTCCTCACACACTCACATTTCAGCTAAGAAAAGAGAGGAGAAGAGAGAAAGGAAGAAAAGAGGAAGAAGTGTTGGTTCGGGTTGGTTTAAGTGGCCAAAATCGTTGAGAAGTAAGTCAAATCGAAGCTCTACTTGTTGCGGTCGCTTGTGTGAGTTCCAGGACCCCTCTTTTACATGTTTCTAAATGATTTTGGGGCTGGAACACGTCTGAAAACCCTTTTTGAGTTTTTGGTATAAACCCGTTTTTATGCGTATGTGTGTATGATGCGTTTAAAGTTGGTTTTTGGGCTTGTGTGTGCTTGAATGGTGTTGTGGTATGCATCCCTAATATTCAGGATGGTCGATTTGGGCTTAGAATGGGTTTAGATGAGCTTGGAGGTCGAAAATGGCAGATTGTGTTCGGGATGAACTGCATTCTGCATCAGCTAGGGCTAGGCGACCGACTAGAGGCCATACGAACAAATGAGGAGCGATTGGGGTCCATTCGCACGAATGGGAGTTCATTCGCACGATTAGGGCTAGTCGCATGGGGAGTCATGCAACTGAGGGTCCAGTCGCATAAGTGCTCATCCGCATTAGTTCCATTCGCATGAGTTCCATCCGCATTAGTTCATTCACACGATTGGGTGTTCATTCGCATGAGTGTTTATCCGCATTGGTTCATTCGCATGATGCCCAGTCGCATGGAGGCCATGCAACTGAAGGGTGTCCATACGTCTTAATAGGGATGTTGCACCCAAGGAGAAGTGTAGTTAACTTCTGACTTCGGGGGAAAGTGCAGATGTAAGTTTCGATGTAAAGGTTCCTGTAAGAGCATGTAAGATGACGATTAAGGCCTTAGAGAGCATGTTGGGCATGGTGATGATGATGTTGCATGTTTATGTATGTATGATGTTGCCCTGTATGATGATGATGACTGTGTATGATATGTTCCTTATTATGATGTATGTTTATCTTTCTTGTGGCTTTACGTGTCATGTTAATGAATGAATGAAGTATTATGTAACGTAAAGTGAAAGATAATAAAAGAGAAACATGAAGTAAGAATGCATGCATTATTGAATGATGAATGAACAAAGGAAAGGCTTACAAGCACATATATGAGGTGAGCAACCCTGTTGTTGCAACAGACTCGGATAGCGTGCAATCATTGAGATTGCCTATGAGGTGAGCAACCCTATGGTTGCAACAGACTCGGATAGTGTGCTATCGTGAAGTTACCATGAGGTGAGCAACCATGTTGTTGCAAGAGACTCGGATAGCATGCTATCGTTGAGATTGGCAATGAGGTGAGCAACCCTATGGTTTGCAACAGACTCGGATAGCGTGCTATCGTGAAGTTGCCATGAGGTAAGCAACCCTGTTGTTGCAAGAGACTCGGATAGCGTGCTATTGTTGAGATTGGCAATGAGGTGAGCAACCCTATGGTTGCAACAGACTCGGATATCGTGCAATCGTTGGGATTGCTAATGAGGTGAGCGACCCTGTTGTCGCAACAGACTCGGGAGAACGAACATATAGAATGAACGAAAGTTAACAAATGTAATGGAAGATAATAATTATATTATCGATGTGTATGTATGTTGTATGGTCACAAATGAATGTAAAGCGCAATATGATTTGAAAGAAAGTAAAGAACGGTTTTCACGATAGAAAATTATGTTTTTATTATAAAACTAGAACTCACTCAGCAACGCTGATTTTTTATGTGTTTCCAGTAGGCAGGTAATGATTGCTGAGGATGGCACGAGCGGCTACTCAGCTCTTTTGGGATGGCATCCATTTATTTAATGCTTTTGTGATATAATGCAACAATGTATTTTGTAACCGATTGATGATGTATCATTTGGCAAAAGTTTTTATAATGAAATGTGATGTCATTTTTGAATGTTTCCGCTGCAATACTTTAGTAAGATAAATGAAAATGTATGTTTTATGTGCGATGAGCGACCAGCTGTAAGCATCCTAGGAACGGGGCCTTACAACACCTTGATCTATAGTTGACAAAATCATAGATTTTTTAACCAACTCATGCTAGTTGATGAGTCTTTAGAGATGGTATCTGAAAGGTGATTTAACTTTTGTCAAAAGCATGACAGAGAAGGCATGTCTTCTTGTCTTCAAAAGAAATCAATCTTTGGTTCGGAAGGCTTTGTCTTTGAAGTTTCAGAAGATTTTATCTTTAGCTTAAAAAGAATTTGTCTTTTGACTTTGAAAAATTTGATACTTAGCATAATTCACTAAGTAATATCAAATTATTCGAAGTACTTTCCTAGTACTTTACATGTGTATGCTGAGAGCTCTTTGAGTTGTTCTTTGGTTGCATCAGCCTCTAAATGTAATTCTTATACATTATTGATACACTATTTAATAATGTGATATTATTTAATTTATTTTATTATATATTATTTAATTTATAATAATATAAATTGACATTTAAATTTATAGTTACTAATCATATTTTTATGACTAAAAACTATTTAATTAAGTATAATTTTATTTAAATACTTATATATACACACATCTCTTTGGGTAGAGATTTAATTTTACTAATCATACAAGGTATTTAAAAGGGGTACAATAGGAAATTAATTAAGATTTAAAAACACTTTAGGGATAATATGATAAATTTATCAATTAAATTTTATATACATTGAAATTTTATTATTTACTATTATATTATTATAACTAAATACTATTTAAATTAAGTATTATTTATTTAATATTTAAGTATATAACTTATATATATCTTTATATTTATAATAATTAAAATACTAATATTTTTTCTAGGAGCATGTTGTGAGTTTAATAGTAATTTTAATATTTATTATATCTTTTATAATAAAAGTGAAAGGAGGATAAAATAATAATTTTACATATGGATTAAGACAACCGTATAAAAAGTCATGCTTAAATTTCTAAAAATTAACCATTTTATTCTATTTACGCCCTTACAATAAAGTGTAACATATAATGCTTATAATACAAATGCTAAAACATATACACGTGACTAAATAAAACCATCATTTACTTTTAATGTCTTTCATTCGTTGTGATAGAGCACTAATCCCTCTTACACTTGTCGGTTGTTAAGAGCTCAATAACAACTTTGATGATAATTTATGATGACAATTTATCCATTAATTTTCTTCGGTTTATGTAAATCACTACTAAGCGATGCCTACGATGATGATAAAACTCTAATCTACATTCATAAAATGAACCCCCCCTAAAATCTAGATAATAAGTGATTTTCGACCATAAATACCGTCCATGCTTTCATTAATCTTGTTGGGATAATATAGTTGTTTTAAAAAAAATTTATAATATATGTAATTCTTTTCTTTCATTTAATTTTTTCAATAATTACATTTTGATTTGATAATATACGTCACAATACACCGAGCCGTTACCGACTAAAATCAAATTTTCAAAAATCACGCGACAACCTTACCGTTACAACCCACGAACATTTTTGCTATTTTTTAAAAATCAAGAAAAACTTAACAAGGAAGGTACCAAAAACCACTTTTCATCACAAACCCATTTCATTAACCATATAAACACATTGTTGACTCATTTGGCTCATCAAGTCTAATAACATCGAGAAAACACAGCTAATAACCTCTCACGGATCCAAAGCCATACCTATTCGCCCCTTTTCCTCCGATCAATCGCCGTTAGATCCAGATTCACTCGCCGGCGACCGCCATGTGGCCAATCTCCGATCACCACATCATCTCACTGCTCTCATCTTCATCGCTTCATTTCTCCTCATCTCATCGCCGGTGTCCGCTTCGGAGTACGATCACAAGGTTAAGTGACGCTGCAACCCTAAATGTGTTCGATTTCGTCATTCCGTGTTTGATTGTGTAGATCCTTGGGTTTGAATGCCGGTGTGTTGTGATTTGTTGTTGGATCTTTGCGTGGGGGTTTGATTTGTTGTGTGGAAGGAGTTTTAGGTCGAGGATTGGGGTTTGTGGTTTGTTAGGGTTTAGATCTCTGATTCTCTTGCGTTTTCGTGTGATGTAGCCTCATGCACTTACTGATTTAGCTGAGGGACATTGTGACATACGGTGTATTTCATCATCCACTATTATCGTTAGCTAGAAGTATGTATCTGCAGGTTCATGCGAAATTTCGGTTGTAGTCATGGTAGCACCAGCATTTAGGACTGCCGCCTATCCAGATTAGAATGGAGGAGGTCTATACTCCATCGATTGGTATTTACATCTTAGCTAGATTGATAAGAAGATAATAATAGTTGGGTAAAAGACAGATTATTGTTTTGGGACTCGACATAGTTTTTACACGCACCTGTTGGGAAGGATAGAATGAAACTTTGGAGATTGGTTGTGTTTGTGTTAATTGGCATAGTTAAAGGGTGGTGGTTTTTTATAAATTTATTTATGTGAACTAGTGACCCAAGATTTTGTTTTTAATTCATAGCTCATGCATAGGAGTGAAAGCAATTATAAGTTAAGCTGATAACTTTTGGTTTACATTTTCATTATCTTCTTAAATAAAATTAAATTTTGTATCTTGTGAGTGTTTGTTTAGTGCTACATACACATTATGATAGGTCCTTCTGGGCCGTATTAGATGTGTTGTATGTCCACTCTATTCTTAAGCCTAGGCTGGTGCTGCAAATACATTACATTTATAGATATGTGTTAGAACTTGAAAATATATATTAGTATATATAGTTTTTTTTTGTTAACAACACCTAACTCTTATCCAGTGGAAGAGTTAAGGTTGGGGGTTGGGCTGTGAAAATATCAGGTCATCATTACAAGGTTGTATACTTGTATGTTTAAGTGTTATATGTATACACAATGATAGGAGTTTGGTTGAATTTTAAGCATTTTTCATTCTATTGATTCTACTCAGCCATCTCATAAAACCCTGTTGTTTAATGTTGCAGTATCAATCCGATGAGCCGGTTACCCTTTGGGTGAATAAAGTCGGGCCTTACAATAATCCACAAGAAACATATAACTATTATAGCCTTCCATTCTGTCGTCAATCTGGTAATCCTAGTCATAAATGGGGTGGCCTTGGCGAGGTATTGGGTGGAAATGAGCTTATTGATAGCCAAATTGACATCAAATTTCAAAGTACGTTGGTCACTGTTACTTATAGTTTTGTAACTCATGTCATCGAATGGTATATGACGTGTCTCCTTTTGCAGAGAATGTGGACAAGGCTACAATTTGTGAGCTTGAACTTGATGAATCAAAGGTTAAGCAGTTTAAGGAGGCCATTGAGAATAACTATTGGTTTGAATTTTTCATGGGTATGCCTGTTAGCCTTTTTTATTTACATTATTCTTGAATCATAGTTTTCTTGTTACTTTTTAAAATTTTTTTTTCTGATGTCATTTTCTTTTGTCTCCGCTTTGTGGAACACAAATTCAGACGATCTTCCATTGTGGGGTATATCTATAAAACACCTCTTTTTTCTTGACCTTATTTTTCAGTATCCTGCTAGTATTTACAAGGTTCGTTTTACTGCACAATTGTTTTTCCTATAGGTTATGTTGGGGACCTACGTTCTGATAGGAACAGTGATAGCAAACATATGCTGTTCACCCATAAGAATATTACTATACAGTACAACAAAGATCAGGTATCCCATTTTTTCCCATTTTTTGGTATTCTACGGTGGTAAATTGATCTTATAGGTGCCTTTTGGTTATATTGTGGTTCCCTTTTATTTACAGATCATTCATGTTAATCTGACACAAGAGAACCCAAAACCACTGGAAGTTGGGAAATCACTAGAAATGACTTACTCGGTCAAGTGGACTGAAACTAATACTAATTTTGCACACCGTTTTGATGTTTACCTGGATTACCATTTCTTTGAGCATCAGGTAATTTTTTTAGTCACTGGTCTCTCCTCTACAAGTAGTCTGCAATGTGTACTTTCTGGACATCAGTACCAAATAATCTTCTATAATAAAATGGGCATCAGGAGATAGAATCAGGAAGAGATTTTTTCAAGTTGTAATTATTAGATTATCAATTGTTTGAATGTTTTACAAATTATTAAAATTTTAAAAAATTGTTATAGCAATGACCAATTTTGTGAAAAAGAGAGGATTTGTGAGTTAGGAGTAAATTTTCTCAGATTATGTTAAAGTTGAGGATATTACCATATGACAATCAATTTTGTTGCAGCTAATCTAAATTTGAGCTTTACTGGAGTTGTTATAAAACTAAATAGTTGACTCCTAAATAATCAGATAATTAAAAGCAGAATCTTTGAATTCACACATTAAAAGTGATTATATTGAGCTGAAGTCGCAAATTACTATTATCAGTCTGAAGTGCAAATCCAAACACTCTTACATTGAGATCTTTTCTTCATTACTGTCACTTTGTTTTTGAGGATCTTTTTTGGTATTTGTTTGTTAAACTTACCTCATGAGGTTATAACATATAACTGTGTGTTGCATCATCCAGATTCACTGGTTTTCCATATTCAATTCGTTTATGATGGTTATCTTCCTCACTGGGTTGGTTTCAATGATTCTGATGCGGACTCTTAGAAATGATTATGCCAAGTATGCTAGGGAAGATGATGATCTCGAAAGTCTGGTAATGCTGCTGTGAATTAATGAGATTCATAAATTTTAGCAATTTTCAGATACCAATTATTGGCATGTCTTGCTTTTCAGGAAAGAGATGTGAGTGAAGAATCTGGTTGGAAGCTTGTCCATGGGGATGTCTTCCGCCCCCCTCGTAATTTGGTTTTATTATCGGCAGTTGTTGGAACGGGTGCTCAATTGGCGTTGCTGATTCTTCTTGTCATCTTGTTTGCAATTGTCGCAACGTTATATGTTGGGTATGCTACAGCATATTTCCACATTCACATATACGTTCGTACCAAAAAAGTATAAAATTAAAAAAATGTCATACATGCAGGTGGCAGTTTTGACGCAATTACTTATAAATGGGTCTATTAGGGCTATCTTGTATTTATACCTGGTCAAAGGGGTAAATTAAAAAATAAAGTATAAACGAAAACGAATCGATAGCAGCTTAAATTGTTATGACGTGCTCTATTTGAAACCATATTATCGCACACGTTTTTTTGTATAGATGCAAATATTTTTGTAAAGGTAAAGAAAATTGGGCAAAAAGTATTCCTGGTCAAACCTGCCAATCTGTTTTAACCCGAACACATTTTGGCATCTTACCCAATCCACCCAAGTTTGCCATCTCTATGGATCTGTAAAAGTTGTTTTACAAATGTAATTTTGCCTTCTATTTTTAGGAGAGGAGCAATTGTCACTACTTTCATCGTTTGTTATGCCCTCACATCATTTGTATCCGGGTATGTGAGCGGTGGCATGTATTCTCGTCATGGTGGTAAGGATCTGTCTACTAGGCTGCCCTTTTACTTAACTTTCTTGAAGACGTATATTGATGGCTTGTTAGCCATTTAATGGGAATCTTTTTCTTATATTAACTACAGGGAAAAAATGGATAAAGTCGATGATCCTGACGGCATCTCTTTTCCCATTTTTGTGCTTTGGAATTGGCTTCATTCTGAACACTATTGCTATATTTTATGGGTCTCTAGCTGCAATTCCATTTGGCACAATGGTGGTTGTTTTTGTCATCTGGGCTTTCATTTCTTTCCCTCTTACTCTCCTTGGTACTGTTGTCGGAAGGAACTGGAGTGGGGCCCCGAACAACCCTTGCCGTGTGAAGACTATTCCTCGCCCAATTCCTGAAAAAAAGTGGTATCTCACACCATCTGTGGTCTCAATAATGGGAGGGTTGCTACCTTTTGGCAGTATTTTCATTGAAATGTACTTTGTCTTCACATCCTTCTGGAATTACAAGGTATCTTTAATCCTAGTATATTTGCTAACATCCTCACATCTTAGCAATGATAAAAGTATATTTTACTTCTATACAAAGAGGATTCACTAATTTGCATACAGTTAGAATGTGGCTATGTGAAGTGGCAGTTTTAACCTGTTACCTAAGAGTTGGTTAGTTTGGGTTATGTTTTCTTTTAGTCAGATCAAAATATATTAATCAAAGACATTAGCTAAGAAAGTAAGTAGGTAAGGGTACACTGGTCAAAGGGTCCAAAGTCACCTGTCGTTTATTTTTATATTATAATGCATAAACTTTCTGATTGTTCTATAATTTGATTAATGTGTAATATCTAGTTTATATAACCATCTAATGATCTATAGGAAAAAAGTGACTAGAGTGTTTCAGGCCAACCCGGCCCGTCCCATGCAAAAAGAAAATACCTGTTTTGAGTTTTTGACATGTAACCTCCACCACACACATTATATAATGTGCACTTAATTAGGTTGACTAAGGAATAGTATACTTGTATCTAAAACATTTGTTCGTTTACTTGGCAGGTGTACTATGTTTATGGATTTATGCTACTTGTTTTCCTAATTCTTGTAATTGTGACTGTGTGCGTGACAATTGTGGGAACATATTTTCTGCTAAATGCCGAGAACTACCACTGGCAATGGACTTCATTCTTCTCTGCAGCCTCTACAGCTATTTATGTCTACTTGTATTCAATATATTACTACTATGTCAAGACTAAGATGTCCGGCTTCTTCCAAACCAGCTTTTACTTTGGATACACAGCCATGTTCTGCCTTGGTTTAGGAATTCTCTGTGGTGAGTTTCATTCCATAACCTCATTTATTTAGTTACGTATGTTCTCCTTGTAATAAGAGTTGCTAGAGGTGAAAATTTTGATCCATTTGGTTATAAATGAGTCAATTTGGGTATATTTATTTATTTTCAATCTCAAATGAGTCGTATTAAAAACAGAAAGCTATAAAAGGAATTGGTTTAAAGGGCTAGCCTCAAAGTGGATTTTCATAGCATTCTTCCTCGGTTGCTTGTTATTCTAAATTTGAAAACATTGTTGTAAGAACTTAGAATGCATCTTCAACTCTCTGTATGAGATCATGTGTTGCATAAATTTTAAAAGATGAGTGATTATAGATACTTTTATGCCCTATTTTACTAACCAACCTTTCTTTCTCCAACTAAAACTTTCAGGTGCTGTTGGATATTTGGGTTCTAATCTCTTTGTGAGACGGATTTATCGAAACATCAAGTGTGATTAAGGTTCTTAAGCAAAACATCAAGTGGGCTCTAATCCTCCGCGGTTTTGTAGTTATTTTGTTGATACTGAAGGAAGATTCAAATGATGGGGGTTGAGGGACTTGTTATTATTTGTAACCTGCGAGGAATATTGGGGTCTTTCTTCCCTCCATTGATAGGAGGAATGTAGAAGAAAGGTTTAGAGCACATGCAAGAAATTGTTTTTTATTATGAACAAAAAAGGGGGGTGGGGTGGTTGGGTGTGTACAAGACTGTTAATGTAGCAAGCTCTTAAGAAAAAAACTTGTTATATACATCTTCTATTGTATTCTTATCATTTTTTAGACGGGTTAACGGGCAGATCTACTTGAGTTTAATTACTTTTTCCGTCAGCTACGTTGATTGTTAGACGGGCTAAACAGGTTAGAAATTCGGTCTTGATATGTCGATTTTGCCCAAATTTGCCTGGCGCAGGTTAAGTATGGACCAAAAGACCTGTAACCTCAACTCAAAGAAAGGCAAACCCTTTGTCAGATAACAATGAAGTGAAGTAACAATTTCAGCGTCTTGCACATATTAGCATCGTTTTTACTTTTTAGTGTTGCTGTTGGTCTACTATATGGAAGGTCAAACCTTCACCACAACCACATGATCTACCCTGTGCTATATTCAGCCCTTCAATGGCGATCATGATCTCCTTTAGCTGCTATTTTCTTCAATGGTGATCATGTCTGGAATGAACGTTTCCTTCCTCTAAATACGACGTCGGTTGAAGTTCATACCTTATGCTCAAAGCTCTGCAATGTCGTAATAGCAAGTTGTGGAAGTTTGTAGATGTAATGCAGGTGTTAGTTAGGGATGGAGGAGATGAGAGGTGAGGGGTTAGTTTGTGGTTTTTGACTCTAGTCATGTAGTTTGGAAAACATGAGCCTTCATCATAATTTGAGAATTGACGAGTGACAAACGTTATAGATCGTGAGAAGATTAGAAAAATAATGCGTAAAATAACGGAGAGAAGAGTATCAATAGAGAGCGAAGAACATTAAGTGATTAACAACTCTTGGTCACAAGCCCCAAACATTTGGCTTCATGGTTACGAGGTGGTAGAGGTGATGAGAGATGGATATTATGATACATAAAATTTTAACATAGTAGTTTAATATATTGTGACATGCTTTTGTTTATTTTGAAGGTTATATTATAGTATATATTATATTAAGTACATGCATTTTTATTGTTAGGATGGGGTGTGGTCTATCTACGGATATTACTTACTGATTGTGTTAAGAACAGTTCATTCCATAAATCTATGTATCTCTCTCACACCACTCTCATTTTGCACATACATTTGCACGCACTTGATCATCCACACACAATGTTGAACATATTGCATTAAAAAGAAAACTACATAGAGAGAGATGTTGCATATGTTACTAGACGTTGACGTGCAGCACATGAGCAACGATCTTGAAAGTGACATCTTCAGCTGGAATGATCTTCAACAACAAACATGCTGATTCCATTATAAACTCCGTTAGTCGTAACGTTTAATGGCAGGTAAAACTTCATCAGCATAGAAGCTAAAGTAACAAACAGCTTCAACGTCAACTTATCTTTACTTGTTTATACTAAAAAACAACTTCATCAACAAGAAACTCTTCAGCTGCAAATTTCGATCAGTTGCACTTTGCCTTCCGCAATAACATTCTTTGGTGGTAATTTGTTCTTCGGTTGCAACTCCAAATTAGTTGCAAACTACATCAGTGAGAACTTGAGGTATTTGAGTATTATAACTTACAAGTTCTAAATTCAACGGTTAATGATATAATATACTTAAAAGGATGGGAAAATGATGAAAGTATCATTAAATATCTAACTGTTATCTGTTTGTTTGTCATCCTTAATGGTATTTCAGTGGAGGTGGTTTTGGTATGGTCATTTGAAATGATACTTGATGTAATGATATAATCATGATTCGCTTATGATATAATTTATATGAGTAGGGTCAGTTGTGTCGATATAGAATGAGGATAGGCCTTGAATCAACTGATAAGGGTGTTATATTGTGACGTTGAAGTTATGGGTTCAAGTTGAGAGTAACAACTTTCTGTACAAAGTGTAAGATAAGATTACGTACTTAAATCACAAAGTGATCCGGACTTCCCAAACCTTACGCAAAACGAGAGCTAAGTCAAATGAAATCTACGCTCTAACTCTGTAAGTCATTTTGGGAAGAATGATAATGTTGGATCAAGGAGGCTAATGCAACCAAAACTATATCACTTAAGTTATTTTGGTGCTGCATGCAAAGGCTTCCGAAGCTTATCATGGAACTTCCGAAGGTTGTAGAGTTCTTCCGAAGACAAAGGGAAAGTCCAACTTCCGAAGACAGAACTCTACTTCCAAAGACAAATGCATACTTCCGAAGTTCAAGACTTAGAAGAATAAAGTAAAGACCACTTCCGAAGTATGATGAAAAGAAGAAGTCTCCAAGCCTTGGAAGAAGCAGCCTCTTCCGAAGTATAAAGTGGCTTCGGAAGTACTTACTCTTCCGAAGCCATTTAACCTTCGGAAGACACTGCTATAACCAGTGGACACAAGTATGGTCTCTGACACTCCGCTGCAGACTTCTGATACAACATGGCTTCTTCCAAAGAGTCATGTTGTTGACCATACTTTATTCCACTGTTTACCTTTTCATGATAGTACATGTTACCAACTTTAGTTGGTGACAAAAGGTAAGTCAGGGACATGTCCTGACTACCAAATCTCAGATAAGACTTTATCCGAGATACCTTAAACTATAGTCATGTAGTATAGGCTTTAGCTAAAGGATCCCAGCTGGTATCAAAGTATATCCGGCGGTAGATAGTATTATATATAGGATCTCCTTGTAACTCAGAGAAATCATCTTCTGCTTGTAAGAGTCTTGTATTTTGAGTTGAGAATCAATATATAAAAGTATCTTGAAAATTATCTTTCTGTGTTCTTAGTTACTTTCTATATGTGATCAACTCTTATTGATTCTTATCATACCCGAGTGTGTTCTAGGTGAGTTTGAGAGAAAAACATTGTGTTTAAGTGACAAACACCGATCCTGCAATTGGTATCAGAGCTTCTCAGGCTCTTGATTGCGTGATCTAACCATCCAAATCAATAGTTTTTCACTCCTCCCTACCACCCACTCACTCAAATGGCCCTTAACAAATCTGAGGTAGAGATGGGAAAAATGACAAAAGCTCCCATCATTACTCCTGAAAACTTCAGGTCTTGGAGTAGAAGAATGGAAGGCTTCATTAGATACCAAGACAGCAAAATGTGGAACTCTATAGTCAATGGACCGTACAAGCCAAAGGTGGCTTCACCTGGTGGAAACGGTGCATGATAGAGAAAGCTGTCGAGGACTATTCTGATGAAGACAGGAAGAAGATAGACATCGACAGCAATGCTATGACAATTCTCATGACTGCAATACCGAACTCTATCATGGTGGGGTTCGAGCATTGCAAGACTGCCAAAGAATTGTTTGATGCACTTGCCCAGATGTACTCCAACTCCAACAACTCAAAGAAGGACTCACTGAAGCAGCAGTTTGAGAACTTCACTCATATTGCTGGAGAGACCCTCAGCCAGCAGTACTTCAGGTACATGGATCTTATCTCTTCCCTTCAGTCTGTGAAGATCACTCCTGAACTTAGAGATCTCACCAGAAAGTTCATGAGTGCTCTTCCAAATGAGTGGACATTCTACTGTGTCTCTATCAAGAGAAGAGAAAACTTGATCACTCTTTCCATGACTGAGCTCTACGGCATCCTTGATGGATATCGTCTATAGATAGAGAGTAAGAAGTGCCACCAAACAAGCAGACCCATGAGTCTTCATGCTAGCAATGCTTTAATGGTTGCTGAAGGCTCATTAACCCCCAACCTCAGCATTACCTGACATATCAGCAGCCATCCTGCTCTTTGGTCCTTACATCACTTATTCTGAGACTCCAAGGTCTCAACAGGCTCAACACAATCCCTTCCAGGAAAGTTGTGCCTTTGTTTCAGGAGGTGGACACTCGGAAGATTTTCAATACTGCTTTGATGATCTTGAGTGTTTTAGCCTAGATGATGTAGAGTACGTGGACATTGTCCAGCAGATGGCTCTCTTAACTTACAGAGCAAAGAATTTCTTTAAGAGAACTGGAAGGCATTTCCCTCAAAACCCAACTACCAGCAAGTTCGGGTTGACAAGACCAAGGCAAAGTGTTACAACTGTAACCAACTGGGTCACTTCGCAAGGGAATTCGAGGCTCCCAAGACCAATCCGGGAACCCCACAGGCCTCCACACATCCCTCAACCTCAAAGCCCACTGAGAAGTCAACTGAAACAGCCACAATGGCTCAAGAAGTTGACTGGAGCTTCATGGTACAGGATGTGACTCCTGCTCAAGCTCTCATGGCCGGAACAGATGATGCCCAGGTATATGAACATCTCTGCACTCCAGCCTGTATAGATAAAGTTAAACTCTATCAGGATTACAATATGGAAATCAGATCTAACATTGAGTCTTTAAATATTCTAAAATCTGATTTTAAAAGAGCTGAATCTGACTATCAAAAGAAAATTGATGAGTTAGAGAAAACTGTATCTCTTTTGAAACATGAACACACCAACTACAAGACTCAAATCAAGGATCTGATATCCAAATTATCTGAGGCTCAAGCCCAGCTTGTCACTGCTGAGGCTCAGGCCAGGAAGCATGCTATCTCTAAGCAGAACTTCCAAGCTATTCTTGCATCATCCTCCCATTCCAAACTTTGTTATCAGACAAAGGAGGGTTGGGAACCAATGAAATTGTTCCACCATATTCCTATGAGTCTATTAGACAGCCTAGATGTGGTACTGAAGAGCAAGAGGTTCCAACTACTGACCCTTCCTTTCCAGAGTTGAAGGATGAGGCACCAATAGTGGCCACCACAGGGAAGGAACAGGTAGATGTATAAATCACCTCCTGTGAAGATCAAATCCTAACCACTAAAGCCAGAAGAAGCAGAGCTAAAGCTGCTAGGAGAACCGCTAAGAAGGTGGCTGAATCCAAATTGAAAATTGACCCCAAGCAGAAGGGTGTCTTTATCTCAGCTGGATTCCAAGTGTTAGGTACTTCTGATTCAGGAAAGGAACGTAATACCAACATTCCTATCCTACCAAAGGATCAGAAGTTAAAGGGAAAAGTTGCTGATGAAGAAAAGAAAACCAAGAAACAACAATCCTCACTTTCCCAAAAGACTAACATTACATGCATCATGTGTGGCCTGCAAAATCACTTGGCAAAAGATTGTTACTACAATCCTGCAAGCACACATTATGCAAATAATGTTAGAAAAGAAGGAGTCAGGGAAGGTTTCACATTTGGACCCTTCCATACGGTTCAAGTGTTGAAGAAAGGAAAGCTAGTTTCCAAAGCCAAGTTGTTTGCGGAAGAAACTCCTTCTTCTGAAGGGAAAATGGCTTCGAAAGCAACAACTACTAAGGTTCAGAAGAACAAGAAAGCTCCCTTGAAACCATCCCCGAAGAAGACTGCTTCGGAAGAAAAGGTGGTGAGGACTACTTCCAAAAAGAAAGAAGCTTCGGAAGAAGACCATGCTGCAAAAGCTTCAACAAGCTCATCCTCCAAGATCAGCCAAAGGGTGGACTGGAAGATCAAGGAAGATGCTTCAGCCCAAACCTCTTCTTCAAAGACCTCTGTTGAACCCCCATGCATATCATTTGATTCACTCATGTCATTATCCTTGGAAGAACCCAAGACTAGCAAGGCTTGGGCTTCCAAACAAAACTGAAATCTCATCTTATGTGCAGGAACATCCATTTGACAAGAACAACAATGTATGGATTGTAGATAGTGGATGCTCCAGGCACATGACAGGAAACAGATCTCTACTTCAACAGTTCAGAACTATGATGGAGGTCTGACCAATTTGGAGGTGAGGCCGGAGGATATATTATGGCAGAGGGAGTATATCCAATGGTAAGTTAAAAGTTGACAAAGTCCATTTTGTCAAACAGCTTGAACACAATCTGTTAAGTGTTTTCAATTCTGTGATCAAAAGCACCAAATGCTATTCACAGAACATGAGTGCATTATCCTCAACCAAGGATGACAATTCCTCCGGAATTGGTGCTTCTTAGATCTCCCAGGAAAGAGGATATGTACAAGTTGATATGAACAATGCTTCCCCAATGGGTGAAGTATCATGCTTTCTTTCCAAAGCTGATAGTGATGAGTCAACACTGTGGCATAAACGTATGTGTCATGTAAATTTTAAGACAATGAATAAATTGGCTAAAAATAACTTGGTACATGGTTTTCCTAAAAAGGAGTTTTTCTGCAAAGACAAGTGTTGCATGCCTGAAAGGGAAACAACACAGGACATCTCATAAATCCAAATGTGTTACTCTATCACTACTCCATTGCACTTATTGCACATGGATCTTTTTGGTCCCACAAGTATAATGAGCATTGGAAGGAAATCATATTGCCTGTGATAATTGATGATTTTACAAGATTCACATGGGTATTCTTTTTAAGAACTAAGATGAAACTACTAAATATTAAAATCTTTTATTCTTAAAATAGAAAATCAAATTGATCATAAGGTTAAAATAATAGATGTGATCAAGGGACTGAGTTTAAGAACTTCGTTCTTGACTCATTCTGTAACTCAAAAGGGATTGCCAGACAATATAGTGCTCCCAGAACTCCTCAACAAAATGGTATTGCTGAGAGGAGGAATAGGGCACTTATTGAGCTGCTCGAACTATGTTAGCTGATTCAAAGCTACCTCTAACATTCTGGGCAGAGGCAGTCAGCACTGCATGCTATGTGCAGAACAAAGTTCTTGTAGTTAAGCCACATGGAAAAACCCCTTATGAGCTATGGAACAAGAGGCCACCGTTCATTGCTTTCTAAGGTCTTTGGCAGTAGGTGTACCATACTTAACACAAAGGATAATTTGGCAAAATTTGCTGAAAAGTCGGATGATGCTATCTTTGTTGGATATTCTTCTAGCTCCAAAGCTTACAAAGTATACAACATTAAGAATCAATAATTTGAGGAGTCATCCAATATAGTTGTTAATGAGCACACTCCTTGTGTTAGGGGGAATGGACTTGATCACATCTTTGATTTAGAATTGTTTCTAACTATTCTACACCCTCTTGTGAGAATGTTTCAATTGGGATAGGTGCTCAAAATGATGCTGATGCTACTGCTAATGATCAACTGTTTGAGCTTCCCAAACCTAGACCAAATTCTTCAAGTGTTGCAATAAACCAAGCTTCCACTATTCACATATCCGATAGTCTAACTATATCAAGGAATAGTGAAGCTTCAACAAGTGAATCACCTACTGAGCCTCAAAACTCATAAGGTGATCCACCACAACACCAGGTAGAAGGAAGTAGTATTTTGAAGGAACAGGCAACTGTTAATACTACTTCACAGCCAACTATTGATGATGCTTCTCATTCATTCAATCAGTCCTCATTGAATGACTTTGAAACAGCAGCTGGACAGAGTGTTCTAGTTCCTGAGCAGAATATGTCTAACTTGGATCTATCTCTGCAACTAGAAGTGATTCCTCATCTTAGGATTCACAACACTCATCCAACTGAGAACATCATAGGGAATGTCTCTGAGGGTGTGAGAACAAGAGGACAAACTCATCAAGGGAATGTCTGCTTGTACTCATGCTTCTATCTCAGGTGGAACCCAAGAAGGTAGAAGATGCCTTGAAAGATAGTAGCTGGCTTGAATCCATGCAAGAGGAGCTGCTTCAATTCAAGAGATAGAATGCATGGAACCTATGTCCGCTACCATCTGGTCAAGTACATATCGGCACCAAATGGGTTTTCAGAAACAAGAGATGATAGAGGCTTGATCATCAAGAATAAAGCAAGAATTGTAGTTCAATGATACACTCAAGAGGAAGGAATAGATTATACTAATGTATTGCACTAGTTGCAAGACTTGAGGCAGTTAGGATCTTCCTTGCTTATACTGCATCCAAGGACTTCACAGTATACCAACTTGATGTCAAGTGTGCATTTCTATATGGGGATATAGATAGGGAAGTCTATGTATGCCAACCTCCAGGATTTGAAGATCCACAGCACCCCAACTATGTGTGCAAATTGGATAAAGCTTTATATGGGCTGCACCAAGCACCTAGGTTGTGGTATGAGACTTTGTCTCAGTTTCTTCTGAAGAATGGCTACACTAGAGGTACCACTGATAAGACTCTCTTTATCAGAAAATCTGGAAAGGACATTTTGCTTGTACAAGTCTATGTTGATGACATCATATTTGGTTCCTCAAATGACCAAATGTGTAAGGACTTTGAGAGCATTATGAAGAAAAAGTTTGAGATGAGCTCCATGGGAAAAATGGACTTTTTCCTTGGAATTATGTAAAGCAACTAAAGGAAGGGTTCTTCATTAATCAATCTAAATATGTCTCTGACATCTTAGAAAGATTTGAGATGAAGGATTGCAAGCCTGCCAAGACACCCATACCCAGAAACCATAATCTTTGTCCTGACCTTGAGGGAAGATACTGATCAACATCAGTATAGGGCAATTATTGGTTCTCTGATGTATCTAACAACCAGTAGACCTGATATCATGTTTGCTACTTGCATTTGTGCAAGATATCAGGCTGCTCCAAGGTGTCTCACCTAGCTGTTGTTAAGAGAATCCTCAGATACCTCAAAGGAGCACCTAAACTAGTCTCTGGTATCCCAAAACAAGGATTTCAATCTTTATGGATACTCTAACAGTGACTATGGAGGCTGCAATGTTGACAAGAAATCAACATCAGGAGGATGTCAATTTCTTGGTGGAAGGATCATCTCATGGCAATGCAAGAAACAATCATGTGTCTCTCATCAACTACTGAAGCTGAATACATTGCTGCTGCTAGCTGCTGTGCTCAACTGCTATGGATTCAAAATCAGATGTTAGACTACGGATTCAACTTCATGAGCACTTCTATTCACATTGACAACAACAGTGTTATATCCATTACTGAAAATCCAGTGAAGCACTCCAAGACTAAGCACATTGACATCAGGTATCATTTCATTAGAGACATTCATGAGAAAAATCTAATCAAGTTAATCAATTTGATTCAAATGAACAATATGTGATTTGTTTACCAAAGCTTTTGATGAACAAAGGTTCAAGTATCTCATAACAGCTATTGGGATGATAAACATTGATTAATTTGATCTCTTTTGAAAACCTTTTTAATATGTAAGTCTTGTGTCAATACAATTTAAGCCTTGTTACAAGAATTCTCTCTAAAATTTTCTAAGTGTAAATTCCTTCCAAAGAGAAATTAACCTTCGAAGACATTCTCATATCTTCCGAAGCAAAATTTCTCAAAGGATAACTTTCTTCTCGGAAGAATTTTTGGCCTCGGAAGAAGCGATTGATTGTATATCAGATCTACTTCTGAAACTTACAAATTCTTTATTCGAAGCAACTCTAAACTTCGGAAGCAAAATCTTGGCTTCGGAAGATAAGTTAACTTCGGAAATGTTTTACACTCGGAAGAGAGATTTCACTGGTAAATGTCATTTCTTGGCCCCACACTGTAAAAAGCAAAGATTTTGTTAATGATGTCGGATTATTTAACTGATTTTAACCTTACCGCCACTATCATTTCATCCACTAAACCATCACATCACCTTATCCTAACCCCCATTACCGCCATTCCACAATCTTTTAAATAATCTCGACTACTCAATTTCATTTTCTTACTTGCAATTTTACTGCCCTAGAAATTTCTCCTCTCAACTTTACCCCAGCTCGAATCATCCACATTCATCTTTCCAAATGGCACTCAACCTCAGCACAACCAAGTCGCACTTCTTGATTCTTCAAGAGATGCTGACTTCTCTGAAATCATCTCCTTTCTCACCCAATCAACCTACTACACTGTCCTTACCGTTAACCCTACGTTTACTCCAACCAAATGCCGAATTTGGGAAAATGGTCAGGTCGAAACCCTAAATGGGATTCGTGTATTGCGGTCCACATCTGTGGACAGGAGTTGATCATCACTGAACAACTCATCAGGGAGCACCTTGAGCTTCATGATGAAGGAGCTCCTACTGAATTCCCAAAGGAAGATTTGGATAGCACTTATATCCTAATGGGATATGGTGGAGACATCAGCAGGTCGACTGTTTACAAGTTCAACTTCTCCTACAATTGGAAGTTCCTCCTACATGTTGTTCTTCATTGCTTGTCCAACAAATCCGGAGGATGGGATCAAATCCCTTATGAACTAGGATGCTTAGTTCATGGATTGGTGAGAGGCATGCGCTTCAACTACTCACAATTTGTGTTCTCAAATCTGATGGGAATCTGCAAAGGGAAACATTCTTCATGTATCCCAGATTCCTTCAACACATAATCAACTGTGAGTTGGACTAAAGCATGCTTGTCTGTGCAGCTGCTCTGACTATCCACCAAATGCGGCCTTCTATCTTCAAGACCTTGAAGAAGATGTCCACCAACTTCATTGGGAGTCACACTGCTTTGCTTCCAGGTATGATTGAGCGCATAGCTCCTGGTGACATCCCTGTTCACCCCACAGGCGATGAACCCACACCAGCAAACTCCACTCAATGCAAATCCTACCTTCTCCACCCATCACCATTACATATCAGAGACGCCCTAAATGAACCTTGTTCAATCTACTCTGATTAAACAAGCCCCTCCTGTTCAATCCAAAAAGACTAGAGTGGAAACATAGGCTCCCACTCAGTCAGAGGTCTCTCCATCCTTCTCTTTTGACCTCAATTTGGGTTCTAAGTCTCCTCAGTCTCAAACCCATGAGCCCGACACCCAAACCAGCAGCCCTCAGAATGAGTATTTACATTATTCTGAGATGCCAACAAGGGACAGCCCCACCAGAGGCTCAATGCCTATAGACATTGACCAAAGTCTCGGGTCAGTAGGATTACCCTCCCTATCTTTCACCGACCTTCTGTTTAAAACTGATAAAGAGATAACATCTATCCATGGCAATGAAGTTGATCTATAACACCCTCTCCAAGATCAACAGAGCCCGGAGAAATCCCTTATCTCTAGCCCCCATCAGCAACCAACAACTGAGGTGAGTCCCACTGATGTGGAGGGGACTCATGTAGATTCAACTGCCACTACAGAAGGTGCCTCAATGGACCTTGTGGACAGTGTAACATTTCTCAGACTGAATCTACGGCAACTAAGCCCTTTGATGACTCTAAAAGAGACATCATTGAGCATGGGAAACCAGGGTGCCAAGAAAAACATCTGGTGGTGAGGCTGAACATAGTAGGTATGTTACCTCATCTCCGTGATTCTTCGAAAGAAGATGAGGGAAGCATGCAACTCCTCATTCAAGATCTTCTTTCTAAAGTCTCAAACCTGGAATCTCTGGTTAGGACTTTAGAGGCAAGGTCGCCACTCAGCAACTTGAGATTAACAATCTCAAGGCTCAACTAGCTGAGAAACAGACAGAGAGGTCTGTTAGGCATGTACCTATTCGGTCTCACTGAATTCCTCCTCTAGCTCATCTAGCTCTGAAGATGATGCTACCAAAAAGGGGAGAATGTTCAAAGACAAACACGTAAGGAACCACAGAGCCGGCCTTCTACTTCAACATCTTCTTCTCTCATCATCTCGATGACTGAACCATCTCAAGTCACTCTTTAGATTGATCCAAGGATGCTCAATGATCTCTACAAACTCTTCACCAAGTTTTTGTTAAGATCTTCCTTTGAGCAGCCAAGCCATGATGCTGCAATGATCTACTTTGGAGCAGAAGAGCTTCAAAGGTTGACTGCACCTTCTACCACTGTGGAAGAAGTTGGTCAACCTAAGGTCCTCATGGAACCTAAGATTCAATTCGAAGGGGAAATGGGAACTGATGGCCCAGCAACTGAAATAGTTGGGACAGAATCTACATCTCCTTCAACTTCCGAAGCTGAAGTTAAAGCCTCGGAAGAACAAGCTGAATCTTCCGAAGCTGAAATGGAAGCTGCGGAAGGACTGTTCAAAAATGTCCGAGGAACTAATCATCACAGATGCTATCCTGGAAATGGCATCTGAGGTGAGCAGTGAGGACTTTCCAACTGCACCTCCATCTCAGACACTATCTCTGACTCTCTCACAATCAGAAACCTCTCTCCAAGAACCACCACAGTCAGGATCTTCAAAAGACAAAGGAAAAAGGAAGATGACTGCGGAAGAGCTTCAGGAAGAGGAGAAGATTGAGAAACTTAAGAAGAAAGGAAGACTTCAGACTAAGAAGTTGCTAGCTGCCAGTACAAAAGCAGCTGCTTCCAGTCAGGAGGTTGTCATCAATAAAAGAAGAGAGCAGATCATTGACCAGCTCATTGAAATAGGAGCTGCCAATGAAGAAACACTCCTGCTACCATTAGAGGAGTTGGTGGATCTGGAGAAGGTAACCATGCCGAGACTTGAAGAAGAAGCCAGGTTGGCCTTAGAGGAAGAGAAACAGAAGGAGGCTGAATTGCAGCTGAGGAGAGACAGGATAAACTTCCTACTCTCCAGAGGCTTTGATCTTCAAGAACTCTCTCCACACAATAATGATATGATCCTCTGGATCTACAACAAAGAGCAGGATCAAATGGAGAAAGAAAGGAAGAAGGCTGCAAAAGAAAAGGCTAGAGAGAAGAAGAAGAAGGAAGAAGAGGCTAGGGTCACTGCCTCCAAGAAGCTCACTGAGAAAGCCTGGATGAAGGACTATCTTTGGGCTCATGGCTTCTCTGATAGGCAGGTGGGTCCTATGTCTGAAAGGACACTCCAACGGATTGTCAGTGAAATTAAGGTTGACATCCGGACGGGGAAAGGAAAGAGATGTATAGAAGGGTAAAATGGATGACCTTCACTGCTTCTACCCAACCACAACCTGAACTTTCACCCTCACCATTCATCATTAAACCTGAACCTTTCACCCCTGAACCCACTTCACTACCCATAACTACTCCCTCACCTCAACCACCTAAACTTCCCATTATCCAACCCAAAACACTAGCCAGAACCTCTGAACCTAAACCTACCCTATCACCAACCGAACCATTCCTCAGCCTTCTCAACATCTCTCCCTTGAGGAGTTTAAGGCAATCAAGACGAAGCTCACATGCACTACTTTGAGCGAAGTCTCTTGTGTAGAAGACTCTGTTAACATCACCTATGTAGACGAATCTTCAAGTTCCCTCACAAGAGACAGATTCCTTGATTTTCCTAGAGGAACTTTAGACCAGGCTGCAAGACTTTTGGGCCTCAATTCAGACTCTTTAATGAGGAAGAAAAGAAACTCAGAAGAAACTAGTGACTCTGCTGGATACAAGAAAAGAGGACAAGATTCCTAGTCAGTCTCTTGTGCCTAGAAGGAAGATAATCTAGTGGAGGTTCAATGAATCTTCTCACAACTTTGTTGTGGAAAGAGAAAATAGTGAAATCAACAGACTCAATGCAACCTCTCTGTTACACTCCAGCAGATTTGACATTGCTGAGTTAGCAGAGAAGCCATTCTCCAACCCCTCCAACTCTGAAACTGCTGCACTCATCAGAAATCATCTCAGCAGTCTTCATCTAGCTGAGTTAACTGCAAAGGCAAAGATTGAAGAAGAGTTGAAGTTGAGAAGACAGGAAGACAAGGAAAGATCTCCCACCAAAGGTGGTGCCTTTCTACAGATGGTGGAAGGTTCTGAATTGGAACCTATAGTTGATGGGAATATGACTACAGTTGCCATCAACTAACTCTTTTCAAAAGGCAACAACAAAAGGTACATGTTATCCAAGGTAACAGACTGGATTTCCTGTCTACCAAGGATTTGTACAAGCTTCTTAGCACCACATCAGGGAAGAACAAGGAGACAGACAAATACTTACTCTCCTTGGTGCTGAAAGCTTTGAGAAGTAGAGATAAGTGAAGTTTTGATACATCAGCCTAGGGGGAGTTTGTTGGATCAAGAAGAAGGCTAATGCAACCAAAACTATATCACTGAATTTATTTTGGTGCTGCATACAAAGGCTTCCGAAGCTTATCATGGAACTTCTGAAGGTTGTAGAGTTCTTCCAAAGACAAAGGAAAGTCCAACTTCCGAAGACAGAACTCTACTTCTAAAGACAAATGCATACTTCCGAAGTTCAAGAATTAGAAGAATAAAGTAAAGACCACTTTCGAAGTATGATGAAAAGAAGAAGTCTCCAAGCCTTGGAAGAAGCAGCCTCTTCCGAAGTATAAAGTGGCTTCGGAAGTACTTACTCTTCCGAAGCCATTTAACCTTCGGAAGACACTGCTATAACCAGTGGACACAAGTATGGTCTCTGACACTCCACTGCAGACTTCTGATACAACATGGCTTCTTCCAAAGAGTCATGTTGTTGACCATACTTTATTCCACTATTTACCTTTTCATGATAGTACATGTTACCAACTTTAGTTGTGACAAAAGGTAAGTCAGGGACATGTCCTGACTACCAAATCTCAGATAAGACTTTATCCGAGATACCTTAACTATAGTCTTGTAGTATAGGCTTTAGCTAAAGGATCCCAACTGGTATCAAAGTATATCCGGCTGTAGATAGTATTATATATAGGATCTCCTTGTAACTCATTGAGACAGATCATCTTCTGCTTATAAGAGTCTTGTATTTGAGTTGAGAATCATATATAAAAGTATCTTGAAAATTATCTTTCTGTGTTCTTAGTTACTTTCTATTGTGATTAACTCTTATTGATTCTTATCATACCCGAATGTGATTCTAGATGAGTTTGAGAGAAAAACATTGTGTTTAAGTGACAAACACTGATCCTGTAGATAATAATGATTGAGTATGTTATTGAAGTAACAATATACGATTATTTTTGGTATTTCAACCATCAAATTTTGAATTTCGTCCAAACACTTGAAGGATGACCTATAATAGATATACTACGTGTTTTTAAATCATATAAGTGTTTAGTTATTATGGTTTCAAGCTCAAATGAATTATGTTTATACCATGTGCAAGCATTCTAATATTAAAAAAAGAATTTTAGTAGATACTATAGACATGTATATGATTTTCTTCTTGAAATATTCATTTTATCATATGGTTAGAACCTACAACAAAAGAAAATTACAATGTTAACCATTAAGTGAAACATTAGCATCATCATCTACTAATATAGGGTCTTATGAGCCAAAAGAAGATTACTTTAACAAGTTCATAATCAAAAGAAAAACTTGGCAAATGTAAAGCAACAAATATTTATACTCAGGTCAACTATAAACAAAGTTAAATAAGGTTCATGTTTTGTTAAGCTTACTTGTATATGAATTTAAGGTCGAATTTGAATGATTATATCTATATAATTTTAAAACGTTGGTAAATGGTGATAGACAAGTAGGACAAATGGTGAGTCACGATTGAACCATAAGTTTTATATTGTTTTTTTGGATTTACAATTGTATAAGAATTTGATTGTAAAGATTAAACTCAAAGAGAGTTCCCGCCCTAACGGCTAAGCACGCACCGTACACACAACCAACCCTAGTTTGAGTTTTAGGGGATGAGCTTTTGTTCAACATTTTTTAAAGTTTTTTTGGTTTCTTTGTCTAGTTTTCTATTTCTATAATGCAACTAATTCCCCAACCGCATTGCACGGTTATGAATCTAGTGTTTGTTCAGGGTGAGAGGGGCGCACATCTTGTGAGGGTGTGACGTCCCCTAGCCGCGCGTCAATATCGCTGCTGACCCCCACACCATGAATTTTGATGTATCATAGCACTGACACTTCGTGTGTTGTCAAATTTGGACAAATAGCCGTCCACCCCCACCCCTTACCACACACATACAAAGTCCAACTATTGATTATAATTTTTTTTCAAACACCACAAATTCCAACCAATTACCATATATATTATATATCAATGTCAAACATTTTTTCTACTCATTTTCAACTCTCCAAAAATATCCCATGAATTTTATATTCACGTTTCATCTTCAGATAGTTCGGAGTTTGATGGTGTGAATTTTTTAGTCTTCTTGTTGTTCATGTCGACAGGACTGAAATTTAAGAAAAAAATCTTGAAACGTGATCGTGTTGGGGCTAATAACGTTGTGGTGTGGTCATGTGGTGTAGTTAGGGCTGTAAATGAATTGAACGAACACTAACGAGACATTATCCGTGTTTGTTCATTAAGAAAATAATTTGTTTATGAACTGTTCGCGAACGATTACCGAACAAATTTTTTTGTTTGTGTTCATTCATTAAGAAAACAAATTTTTTATTAACTGTTCACGAACATAAACGAAAGCAAGCAAACACACACAAATATTTATGAATATTAATGAATACAAATGAAATTTCTTGAAACAAACAAATGCAAATCATCATATATTGATCTTATAATAAAAATAACAAAGATTATGTCCACCAAATATAAATTAGTACTTAAAATAATTATCTCAAACATAAATTTTGAATGAACGAACACATTATTAAACGTTCACGAACAAAAATCAATGTTTTTGAATGCCTAAAGCGAAAATGAAATAGGAGGTCTTTTTAAACTTTAACGTTAGAATTCATCCTCCTTGACTTTCCAATGAGTCCTAGATCAAGTGGTTTAGGAGTAGGCGCCCCATGACTTTCCAAAGTGGAGGTCATGGGTGAGTCTCACTAGGTGCAATATGATTCTAGTGGGCCAAGGGTTTTACCACAGTGGGCCTTTGAGTGGTGGGTTTCCCTTGGAATGGTGGGTGAGCCGGGTCACTAGCGTTGTCTGTATTCGCGGGCGTGGGTGGCCTTTCGCCAATGGGGTTTACCCGGGTGATCGGGCTTAAAAATTATTCGTTGGCCGTTCAAAAAAAAGAATTCATCCTCCTTTATCAGGACTTGCAACCGACTATAACAAACTAAAAAGGTGTTTGTTCATCATTGGTTTACTTATCATTTACTTGTTCATTATGTGTTTATTCATCATTAGTGTGTTCATTGTTTGGTTCATTTACATGTGCACTATGTGTATCTCATCATTCATAGTTGATTTTGTTCATCATTAGGATTGTTTGAGCATAATTTGATTGTTGATTAGGATCGTTTTGAGAATCATTTGATTGTTCATTAGGATTACTTATATATATATTCATATTCTCTAATTCGTTTTGATATGTTTGGCCAAATTATCAAATATAAAAGACTAAAACAGAGCCCTAAATCAGATATTCAAAGCAATTCTTAATTACTGAATCAAATATCCAAAACATTCAATCACAGAAGTAAACTAAAACAAGGAATTTGCGAACAAGTAATCAAATATCCAAACAAAACAATGCGTGAATTAAAGAATGACAAAACAAAAACCAAAGCCCTTAGTACCTTAATTGTGAATATATAGTCAATCAAAGAAGCAGTTAGAAGGCCCTAGTATCTTAATCATGACTTCAGCGATGACATAAGAGTTTTGGGTTTGCAAATCGCAATGTGTCTGGGTTTGCGAAGTGGTTAGTTTAGTCGTCTCTTTGCAACAAATCGTATCAAATCGCAAACTGTGTTCGCAACAAATAGCAATCGGAAGTTGTCTTCCGTCGTCTCTACGTTTCCCGTCCCCCCCCCCCCCCCCCCACCAATCGGGAATCAATGTGATGAAATTGCAGGGTGACAACAACGTAAACACGATTTTTCTTCTTTTCTTAATTTAATTTTTCTGAGCTTTAACCTGAGGATATGTTATATAATAAAACTAAGTTTTGGTAGCCCATTAGAACAAATGGTTCCAAAATCTTAACTTATTTTTTAAAGCTAATGAGTTGTCTCTGTTCGTTTTGTTTATTTATTAAACAAAGAAACATAAAACGAACTTTCCATTGAACGGTTCACGAAATGTTCGCTTAACGTTCTATTCATTTACGACTCATGCTGATTTGGGCAATCAGGTTCAAACTACAGTGCCCAAAAACGGAAGGTTCTCGAAATCAGTTAAACCCCGAAGATAAACCCTAGTTTTCTCCCTCTTTCGCTTCTGGACCACCACCACCACCGATGGCGGCGAACGCTCTCCGGCTCCGGCGATCACTCACTCTTTCCTCAGCTATCATCAACCACTCAAAGCATTCATCCTATATCCCACCATCCATCACACCACCGTCTTCCTCTCCCTCAACCACACATCAAAACCCTAGCCTGTTTGATGCCACTCGATCGAAACACAACATCCTCGCCTTCCAGTTCATTTCATCGAGGTCATTTTCTTCACGGTCCAGATACAACAACGATGATATGGACGGAGATCAGATTAGTCCTGATGCTATATTGTTCGAGGGGTGTGATTACAATCACTGGCTGATTACTATGGATTTTCCCAAGGATCCTAAACCTTCTCCTGAAGAAATGGTGGAAACTTATGTTCAAACTGCTGCGAAAGTTCTTGGAAGGTTGTATTATTAATATACAACAATAGTCACTTGATTGATTTTTAAAATATTAGGATGATATAGCTTCTGGTGTTATTTCGTGTGTGTAGATGCTTGTAATCCTACGTGATGTGTTTTGTTAGGGTTAACAAATATGCTTATGATCGTGTATGTGAATTTGTTTTTAGCACTTAGCAGTGTTTAAGTGTTGTGGTTATAGATGGGATTGTGATTGGTTGTGGTTTGATGCTGACATCTTGTAATTTCAGTGTGGAAGAAGCGAAGAAGAAGATTTATGCTTGTAGCACAACTACTTACAATGGGTTTCAGGTGGAGGTATCAGAGGAAGTTTCAGAGCAGTTTAAAGGTTGGTTTACTGTTTCTTCCGGTGATAAATGATGTTGTTTGCTGTTGATGTATGTTAGCTCATGCTTTCATGAACAGGTTTGCCTGGGGTTGTATTTGTATTGCCTGATTCATACATTGATCCTGTAAACAAAGAATATGGAGGTATGATTGATTTATTATTTTATCAGCGATTCAGCGAATAAAGTATCGTTTTTTGAACAACATATGTGATTTGTGTGGTGTATTTCAGGAGACAAGTATATTAATGGAACTATCATACCTAGACCACCCCCTGTGCAATATGGTAGACAAGGTGGAAGGTATAATGATCGAAACAGAGAATATAACCGACCACCAAGAGGTCAAGGTGATCAGAATAATGCACCTGGAGGACGGGGGAATTACCAAAGAGGCCCCATGCCTCCTTATCAGGCAAATTACAACCAAGGTGAAGGGAGAAATTTTCCTCAAAGGGATCAGGGGAACTATGTACAGTCTGATCAGAGGGATTTTAGAGGACAGGGTAGTAATTTCACTCCCCCGCCTGAAGGAGGCTACAACCAAGGAGGTGGTGGCGGTTACAGACAAGGGACTGGAGGACAATACGATCAAGGTAGAGGCGGACAATATGGCCAAGGTCGCGATGGAGGTTATGGGCAAGGTGCAGGTGGTCAATATGGACAAACGAGCAGTGTAAACTACGGGCAAGGCACAGGTGGACAATATGGACAAGGTGGCGGTGCAAATTATGGTCAAGGCTCAGGTGGACAATATGGACAACGTGGTGGTGGAAATTATGGTCAAGGCACAGGTGGTCAATATGGGCAACGTGGTAGTGGAAATTATGGTCAAGGCACAGGTGGTAATTATGGGCAAGGTGGTGGACATCATGGACAAGGAAGTGGTGCACCATATGGACAGGGGATGGGGTATGGCGGCAATCAAACTTCTTCACAATATGGAGAAAATCCAAACTTTTCACAACCGGGGCAGAGGGGTGACAATCATGGGCAGCAAGGGAACTATGAAGTTGTTGAAGAATCAGAGGCCTTTAAAGTATGATTTACTCTTTCTTCTGTTAGTAATGGGTACATGGATTTTAGTGACATGCGGTATTTGTTTTGCAACTGGTTGAGTTTGATTTAATAAGAATGATAGTTTGTATATGAGGCCTTCATATCGAGGTGGCAATCTGGATAGATTGATTCTGGTTGTGTTAATCTCAAATGGGCTAAGCAAATAAATAGTTACAGGGGATGGACCAAAATCACTTATAGGCGCTGCAATATTAAACTCTTACTGTAATTATTTAGTTTTATATTTTATTATAATTGTCGCATTAATCAATTATAAGATATAGGCTTGGTAACCCAGCATCTAAATATCTTGACCCGTTGAATATGCCACCTGTACATCTGTGTGTATAGACTAGTTTGCTTTTGACAAGGGCCTCTCTGACTGTGCTTGTTTCTTATTCTATGGTTTCTGCTGGAGAAACATATGTTTACCAAAGCCTGTGTTGGTATTTTTGATTTGCAGGAAAGATGATTAAAATGTCGATGAAGTAGTGGCAAGAAACGTAAATAACCCTTGGAAGAAGGGAGTGCGCTAGATAAAGCAGGCATTAGTGAGAGTCGTGTTTTCTTTTTCTCGTTGGTGTTATGCTCTTCTGTACTATAAAGATGAAACTTCTGATGGTGGTTTTTTGATCTTTTATCTTATACATCTTGTTTGAATTGAACTGCCTATAGTTCAATGCAGGTGATGGCATATAATTTTGGCATTAATTTGGTGTCTTGTAATGTCATCAGTCATCACTTTATTCTGCATACAAATCAAATGGGATTTGCAGTTGGTAAAAATTTTACATTTTTACATCACAGAAGATGCAGCACATATTATACCTAGTGAACTACTTTTTAAAGCAGTGAACGGTGAAAATTGCTTATAATCTACTCATTATCACTGTTACGTACAAGTGTTTATGTAATATCATACCTAAAGCCGTTTTTTTATTATAATATGTGCATTTTAATAGTTTGGTGGATGAATTTACCTTGCAAAACACTTAAATTTAAATTCAAATTTTGATACAAATCTACTCTACTTTTAAATTACATAAATATGCAATATACCTGGGTTTGAACTCATGATCTCAATTCTAAAAGGCAAGAGCCTTTATCATGTGGGTTAGTCTCACATTAATGATTCTTAGCCTAACTAGTTAAGGTGAAATACTCGTGATATGTAAATAAAAAAAGGTCATGAGTTCAAGTCTTACTTTGAGTAAAAAATGTTTATACTTGAGTCAGGTTTTTTTTTTCAGCAATGAGTTTCCTCCTGAGGGGGTTGGGTGTGCCGTCAAGACTGAAAAACTAATAGGTGGATCCGATTAAGATAACATTTATCCTTCGAAGCAAGGTTATACATTTATTGTTAAAAAAACATGGGCTAGTCTCACATCCTCTGGTTCGTTTAAACCTATAATCTCTATCAAACAAACGGATGTTTCCAAATAATTGCTTTGCATAGCTTGAACAAGGGTCATCAAAATCATCATACTCCAAGTTATGAAATTTAAGAAACCTCATGTGATTAGTAAATTCTAGAATTAACTATGTGGATGTTTTATATGGTTTGTTAATATTATGTGTTTGATCTCAAATTCTAAGACATTATGGTTTTGATCCTAAATGTTTGTTAAAATGTGACAGGTTCTTAAATTGGATGGACTTTAACTTTGGTCGTAAAATAAGTTAACAAGAGATGTCAAAACAAGTGGGAACAATTTAGAAGATGAAGAGTGATTTATTTGTTGTTTCTTATTTGACCTAGTTCGATTGCTCAAGTTGGCTCTTAAGCACCGAACAAACCAATAGAGCGGGTTTACCTTATTGTTACTTTTATTTTATATTTCGTGTGATTGTTGGATATGTATTCTTAATGGCAAAACTTTTTGATTAGACAAACAAATGTTTTATAAATGTTAAAATTGAACAACACGATTTTATATGACAAGATATTAAATACAATCTTAGTTATCTTGTGATGGTTTTGAATATATTGGGTAAAATCGAGATAAAAGATTGATTTTGATTAATTGAATAAAATCGAGACGTTGTTCATTGAAACTCATTGTAATTAATAGATATGATTTATTAATTGAAATCGGTACAATGTTTAGACACATACTTAGTTTTAGGTCATACAAGTAAAAACACAAATGACCTTTTAGAAACACATTACTAATATTATCACGTAAGAAATTTGTTTTTTTAAAGTTATTTCTAAAAGGATAAGTAACTGTTTTATTATCTACTTTTGACTCATTAACTAAGAGTGTTTGGCTAAGCTTATTAGAATCTCCGTATGACTTATGGCTTAGCCATAAGTCCTTATACATCCTAAAACAGTATTTGACAAAAGCATAAGTCCTTGTTTTAACTTATCAACTTGTCTCAAAAAAAAGAAATCCATAAGTTAGGTTTTCCCAACTTATCAAAACAATTTCTCTTTATCCCACAAAAACCCTAATTACCCCTTTTACATGAATAAGCTTACCAAACACTAACAATTTATTAACTTACTATTTTCTTCACCTCATAAGCTAATCCAAATATTTTTTTAGAAACTTTTTTTTTCAAAACTCATAAATTAATAATTTATTTTACCTATTTATCCATATGCCTTTTCATAAGCTTAGCCAAACATGCTTTAAGTAAAAAAAAATAAATTTGACAATCTAAAAAATACTTTTTAAATTGACTGTTCATATAAGGTAAATTAAGGTTTTGAAAAGCACAAAAAGATAAACTTATTAGTTTTTAAAAACTTTTTTTTAATACAAATTCTTATTATATCATTTTACTACTTCCTATTACATTTTTAACAGCGTATCATTGTTAATTATTTTATAACTTTTTAGTTTATAAACTAATTTTCAAACATCTTTTTAAAAAAAATCATAAAAAAAGAAAAAGAAAAGTGTTTAAAGCATTTGGTAGACATGCATTGGATTGTTATTCTCGTTCTCACTCTTCACGCAAATTGACCTCCATTTTTGCCAGTTCAGCTCCAGCCTCCCTTTCAACACCCAAATGACGACGACGACCACCACCACCAATTTCACCCACACAATCACCACCACTGATCTCCATTAACAATCAATCATCTTCTTCCTTTTCATTCCTTTACTCCTTAAATCCCCCTATAATTTCTCTTAACTATGCATCCTTTCTCTCTCTAGGGTTTTTCTCCATCAAGATCAAATCCCCCAGCTGACATTGAAACAGGTTATTTCACTCAATTTTAACGATCATTCATTCGGATTTCCAACTGCTTTTACTGTCCTTTGATTTGATTTGATCTGATTCCCCCTCGAAACTTGTACTTGTTAACCCCCTTTGACTTGATTAGGTTGGATTTCACTTTTGTTTTTGTGAATTGATTTTGTTTATCCTCGCTGTTAGTTTCATCTTGCAATTGGAGTGGCTGGGTTGGGGTTTTCTTCGATTTGTAGTAAATCAAAGGGCTTTGCTTGGTTTGGCTTGTTTGACAAATGTACGCGGTTTAGGGTTTCTGATTAGCTAGTTGTTTTTTTTTTTTTTTTTTTTTTTTTTTTTTTTTTTGGTTTCTGCATGGTGCGGTTTGTTGTATAGGTAATTTTTATGTTTTTCTTTGGAAAGTAGAAGCCTTTAATAATAAAGCAGATGATTAGGACTATATGTGATGTTTTAATTCAATGACCTATGCTTGTGCATCTTCATTGGTACTTATGGTGGCTCTAAAATGTGTAGGAGAATGAGTGCCTTGACTGATCTCAAAGGTGTGGGACTGTGGGTCTGACAACTCTTTAACAAATGTGTGTGTGCTAGCTGATATCAGCACTTGTATGTTGAAAATAAGTTATGTGTTCATAAATATACACCTATACCTGTATAGTAAGGCCTATGATAACATTTTGGATACTGCAGTAGATGTTATTGATGTTAGCAATGATATGATATCATTGATATGTTCTTGGATGTCATCAGTTAGTATATCAACCTGAACAATAAAAATCATGCACATGTGTTCTGTTGTAGCTTCTGGTGAACAACATTTTAAGATATACATACTACATAGGATATCTATGGAGGCCAAGAGTTTACGTAGTTGACAACTATAAAGCATAAGTAGTGAGTGGTTGTTTATAATATGGTTTTAAGATTATCCAGCTCATTTAGAATTTTAGAGTTTCTTGGCCTCATATCGTCATAAGGTTCTTCGTTATTTACTTCTCTCCAGTCTTCACCCTTTCAGTCTGTTTGTTATCTGAGTGAGACCATTCATATGTTATTTAGTTGTGGATTTATGTTGCTGAATGGCCAAGTATTTGTTGGTTAGTTACCATCTGTGTTAAATGAGCTCCTGCATATGCTAGGAGGATTTTTTTGTCTATTTTGTCTTTAAAATCTGAATCTTGTAACAAGTTATTAACTATCCCTACATTTCTCACAGGCATGAGGCGTTCTAGGCATAATAGTGCATTACAAGTACAAGATGAATGGCCTATTCGAAAGGCCCTCACACTTTCGGATGTTGATATTACTCACCCCTTTCTCACTCTACCTCGTCAGCCTGTTGAGACTTACATCCTTGTGCATCTGACACAAGCTGAGTGTGATCATTTACTGAACAGGGAGCAAGTACCCATCAATGCTCAAGATGATGACACCGGTGATGTGTATATAATGAAATTAAAATGGCGTGGGAGTTATTACAATCTTATTGGCAAATGGGGTAGAATTGTCCGTAGCAAGGGGCTTGATGTTGGAAAGTGATAAAAATGCGTTGGTTTAATGGCTGTTTACACTTTTCTGTCCCACAAGAAGTTCTTTCTGTACCACCATTACAGGTTATTTCTGCACCTGTAATGCATGACCAATGGCCTATTAGGAAAGTTTTAACACTATCTGATGTGGATACTAATCATCCTTTCCTACCGTTGGCACGGAGGTTAGTTGAAGATCATATCCTTGTTCACTGGACCCCGCAACAACGGGAGCTGCTTAGAAACGAAGAACAAGTGAATTTGAATGCACGTGATGTTGATACAGGGGAGATATATGTGATGAAGCTGAGGTGGCGTGGTAATTATTATAACTTAATAGGAAAGTGGGGAAAAATTATTCGGAGTAAAGGACTAGGTGTTGGGAAAGAGATCAAGATTCGATGGGCTAATGGTTGTTTACACTTTTCTGTCCCATATGAGCAAGCAGTTGTGCCTGCAACGACCCCTGCGATACAACAGCAGCAACAACAACAGCAACAACAACAGCAACACCAGCAAGAGCAAGAGCAACAACAACAACAACACCAGCAACACCACCAACAACAACATCACCACCACCAACAGCAACACCAACACCAACACCAACACCAACACCAACACCAACACCAACACCAACACCAACACCAACACCAACACCAACGCCAACATGATGAATGGCCTATAAAAAAGGCGTTAACTTTATCTGATGTGGATACAAATCATCCATTTCTTACTTTACCTGGAAAATCAGTTGAAGATCATATTCTTTTGTATTGGGCATCACAGGCACGAGAGCAATTGAGAATTGAGTATCAGATAAATGTTAATGCTCGAGATTATGACACTGGTGATTCATTTTTAATGAAGTTGAAGTGTCGTGGAAGTTACTATAATTTAATTGGAAAATGGGGGCAAATCATAAGATCAAAGGGACTGCAAGTTGGACAAGAGATAAGGGTTCGTTGGGATAATGGATATTTGGTTTTTTCGGTTCCTCAATGATAGCAACGCCGATGGGTTCATAGGTAGAAGTTGATGGAGGTAGTCAAGCTACATCCGTAATGCTCTTGTTTTTGTATATTTTACATTGCGTCTTTACCAGTTTACATGATGTTTATTTTGGTAACGACTTTAGGGTTTCGAGTATCATTTTACATGGGAATTCTATTCTTCGGCTTTGTCAAAATTGATGTCTGTTGTTATAGTGCTATGTTGTCACATCGCATGCATTGACGCATATGCAAAAAAAGTTTGAAGTTTGTATTGCTATATATGTAAATGAGGGGCAGATGGGTAAAATCAGGATCTGTCCTTCACCTGTATGGGAACAAGTCAACAAGTTCTGATGGCATTATGGCAAGTAGGGATCTTCTAACAGGAGATGGAATCTTCTTTCGTAAAACAATGGTATGTCTCAATTGAGCATCTGCTGCTGCTGAATTTTCATGTTTAAAATTAAAAAAATAATTTACGTTTTGCGTCATCATTACATGAAATTGAGCTTTTCTAGTTCAAATAACTTAAGTGCTTTTTACTCGTCTTCTGCAGGTACAGATTTGAAAGAATCCAGATAGGTTTATTATGCTGGCAATTTGCAAGTTTCTGGTCAAATAGCTATTGGTAAGTTTTTCTGTTTATCTAATAAACGAATTTTCGCTCAATTTGTAGGATTTGTTTGATATTTTTCGACTTCTTCACAATTGTGCACCCTTTTACATAGCTGCTAATGTTAGTGTCTGTGTCCACATTCATCTAAACAATGAACCACCATGGCTAAAGTTATTGAGGCTGTCATATGACAACTTGGTTTTAAAAAGCATGAGGGGTTAGGCCTCACAATCCGAGGCATGAGGGGAGAGCCTCATGGACATGAACACTATGTGCAACCAAATTAGCTTTGTATACAACCAAAAGTTGCACCTGTCTCATTTTTCTTACATATTGGTTTTTCTTCTCCTGCAAGTCTGACCTATATCTCAACCCTTTGGTTGTTTTTACGTATCACCCCCTCCTACTGACCTCAATCTTGACCAACTTTGACCTAGATATGCATGACTGCATGAGGCGCCACCTCAAGGCCCAAGTCTTATCTAATTACCATGAGCGCCTCATTCGCTATGTTTAATAATTGTTTAGAGAACATCTCACCTGAGGCCCCGGTAGGCATTCACAATCGATACAACTTACAACGAAAGCAAACTGAGTTGTCGTTTAAACTTGTAATATTTTGAATTTTCATTTAAAACTCACAATATCAAACAACTAGGAACTTCTATGGCTTCAGGTTTCATTATTTACTCATTGTTCCTAGAGTAGTATCACTGGTGACTTGTGATACATATACTAAAAAAGACGTCAGTTAATGCTGGCCATAAGCACAGTGCCTTCCCTAGGTTTGCCACAACCACCGACAACTAGTTTGTCAGACCCCCTCCCGATTGTTAAATAGGTATGAGTATGTGGTTGATGCGTACACGGAACCCTATC